>PVLD010003165.1:0-148051 GCA_004027595.1 Dinomys branickii
AACAGCAACAACATCAACAACAACAACAACAGAAAAGAAACACCGCTTGTTGCTGCTTTACATATTGATATCTTCGAAGTGTGTGTTCAGGCTAACACATACAGATATACACTATTAATCTAATATCCTGTCATCGATTATTGCTTAGCATTAAGTGATATAATACAATAGTAGAACCATGTTAGCCCTCCTGCACATACAAAATTTGTATTTTGTAATAGCGATTTTATTGTTTCCTCACCTGCCTGTGGTCTGTCTCTCCCAAAAGCCACTAAGCTCTTAAATGTGGGGACTTTTCGAGTGTTTTGTCCACTACTGTACAAGTAGCCAGTCCCAATCACAGGATATATGGATAGATGGACGGATGGATAAATAGATAGATGAGAGAGAGATGGAAGGACAGATGGGTGGATGGATGCATAAAATGTTATTATAAGGATCAAATGAGTGAGTGTGTCTGGAAATACTATGGACGGTATGATGCTAACGTAATACGTCCTTGCCGCCTGCTAGTGCAGGCACTATGACAAATGTTTTACAAACATCACTCTCTCGTCATCCAACTCAGCCTCATGGATGCTGTTGCACAAATAGAGAAACAAGGTAGAATTCTAGTGAGGTTGAGTAACTGCTCAAAGATCACAAGACTGGTAAGCCTACCCAAGCCTAATTGAAAGTACACATTCTTCCCGAAGTGATTCCAAAGATCTCATCAGCAAAATGACCATGCAGTAAAGTCCTGGTTATGACACATGTGCAGCTGACACTGTTAAATGAGGTGGCCCCATGGTAATTTCAGAGTTGTCCTGTCTTCTTTGTAAAACTCAATCTACCTTCTCTTCTATGGTCAGTTGTCCTTTCTTTCTGCTGTAATCAAAGAACTTTCACTTAAGACCAACTCATCTCAAAGGAACCATTTCTAATCACTTCCAGTGTGAGATCAGTCCTTGTTAAAAGTGGGAATAAAGTGAGAGTCAAGAATTTTTACCATGCCCAAGACCCTGTATTCAATCTTCAATACTAAGCAAAAAAACAATTTTCAGTAGGCAAAGATGTTAGTGAGTTAGTGGCAACCGCCACTGAATCCTACAGGGGCTTTTTATTTTAAATTCATAATTTCCAGAAGTTAACTCAGGGAGTTGAAATTTGAGGATTAGGTTTAGTATCCAGTTAAACAAGTACCATCTTACCTATTTCATAAGACTCTTCCAAAAAAAAATCACAGAAGAGAATAAAAGTGAAAATATTTTGAGGAACAACATGGCAGTTTGAAGATACAGATATTTCAGAGTAGGCTACCTCTGCTGCTACTTCACATTTTATTGCAAGCACATTGTGGTGTGGAGGCAATTGCATCATGGTATCAACCACATTTGCTTATTTAATCATCGCACAAGCCTCTGAAGTAGCCATGGCAGATATGCCCCTGTTACAGAAACAAGTACAAGTGGAGAGAAAGTAAGAGCTGGCTCCCTTGAGGCCGGTGGTCCCGGCGTGAACAGTGGAGTGCCTACTGCCGCATTTCCCATGGTCAACCCTCAGGACTCTCCTAGAGGAACTCAGCACAGCATTCAGTCCCTACCGAGTCCACTCTGGCAGGAACAGGACAAAAACTTCCTGAGAGAGAGGACTAACTTGGAAGGCTTGTGATCAAGTTCAGGGGCCTAATCTTCTGCTCATTTATGGCTGTCATATGATGCAAAGAGCTGTTGGGATCATCGTGATCACTACTGATGCAGTGAGGCTGAGCCCCAGAGTCCTCAAAAGATAGTGTCTGTCTCCTTTTCTTGCAGATGCAAAACCCAAAGGTGTCTCCAGATGGCGATAATGAAGTCCAGAGACAAGGGGGAGTCACCACAGTCGAGCCACAGTCATCACACTGACCTGGGGCTTGTAAAAAATGCAAGTTTCTGGGCTCCCCCTCCAAATCAAACAAATCATAATCTCTAGGAGTGGAACCTAAGACTCTGCATTCTTAATTAGTTCTCCAGGAAGGATGGGATCATTGGCTAATTTGGAAAATTACTGGTGTGGAAGAGAAAGAGCCTAGGTTTGGGATCTGGATTAGGGTGAAGAGTGTCCTTCCAAAATTCATAACGAACTAGAACCACAGAAAGTGACCTTATTCTGAAATAGAATCTTTGTTAGTATAATTTCAATCAATTTTCTATTGACTATACTTGAGTTCTATAGAGTCACCACAAACATTGAGTCAGAGAATACTGAGTCATTACTTCCGAGAGGGTTAAGATTTTATGAGACTTTGGTCTTAATTTTTTCAGCAATTAGTCATGCATATTTCTGTGTGCGCACACATCGCACATGCATTTCTGTTGGAAGAAACCTTATTTAATACATCTTGTTGATTCTTTCACACCAAACTCATGGCCAATAGCACTGCAACTCACGCCTGAACTAAGTTCACCTAATGCACATATTTCCACCATTAGACACATCGGTCTTCTTGTACACAGGGACACCAGACAGCATTTAGGGGGCCATTTTAAACAGCAAAATTACTAAGAAAAAGCATAAAATTGAAAAAAAAAACATAGCACTAAATAAACTGCAAAACAGATACTTGTTTATAAGGGCTGATACCTTGCTTGACCTCAGCTGGGAATGTGTATATCCGATCATTCAAATTTTTCACTGCCTTTTTGCCTACAAATTACCATGCGCCTTGGTTTTAGGTACAGATAAATTTTCATGGCTGTTTACTTACTCATGAAATCTACAAATAATTGGGACATTTTGTAATCAAGATGAGGGTTTACTGGCTCCAGATGAGCCCTAAATTCAGAATGACTGGTACACTTTATAAGAAAAGGAGAGGACACAGAGAGAGACAGACAGACGGAGAAGGAAGAGGGCCATGTGACGGCAGAGGCGGAGACTGAAGTGATGTAGCTACAAGCCAGGGAATCACAAGACTTCTCAGCAGCCACCAGAGTTTTTGCCTCTAGTAATAATTATAAGTGGACATGTGCTGTGTTCCATGGCAGTTAAAATCCTCCGAGGCAAGAACTTCATAGTCCAAGTGTCTTGCACTTGCCTGACACATGGTACATACTTAATCAATAAGCACTCTGTGGCATATGGGAGGTCCTCAGAGAGAAAGAACTATCAAGGCCACTCCCTCCTCCCCTAATGTCCAGGATGGGAAGAAAGAGCCCTGAGGCTGGTACAGATCAAACACATCTAGGCTGGAAGAGGATGGAGCTTCCTCCAGCCTTGCTGCACACCTAGATCAGCCCCTGGACCAGGTCCCTGCACCAGCCTCTGCCCTAAGGGTGCCAGTCAGATGGCCTCTTTGAAAAGTAGGATGGCCGCACATGGTTTGCTCTGAACACGGGTTGTTTTCATGTCCCCTGGCTATGCATTCCTTCAGAGCAGGCTGGCAGGAGGTAAGAAAGGAGGCTGGGCACTGCTGAGCACCTCTGAGGTTTGGTGAGTCAAAGACCACAGACAGGCAAACCTGGCAGCTGCAGGATGCCCAGAGAATCAGGAGACCTTCTTCCTGGAATGCAGTCCTTTGTTCCCATGGAGCGGGTATCACCAAGTCCAAAACTCTTCTTTATTCCTTCCTAGAACTACGAAGCAGCAGAATAGGGAGTATTGATAGAGATGGCAAACCTGAGTTCATACAGCTCTGTTGGGACCAGATAACCAACATGAATGACCAGATCAGGTGTGTGCCTCCAGGGAGCAGTCACCCTGTGCATGCACCTGGAGGGTAAATGTATTCCATTATTGGTACCTTTAATGCTGCATCAGGTACAAAGTATCAGCTGGCCAGACTCAGCCCAGTACCCATTATTACAATTCCCTGATTGTCCCAATGGAGACGCTGACCCTGAAGAGAGATGAGGTCTACTCAGGCCCATGTGGTAAACAACTCACAACATCAAGAAGAAAGCCCAGGTCTGCTGACACCCCAGCCCACTACCTTTCATTTGCTCATTCTGCTCTAGAAATCTGGACAGAGGACACCCTCTCTCCAAAAGACCTAGAAGAAAACTGGTTTGAAGGAGCAGGGAGAAAAGAAACTTGTCAAGCACATTTGGAAAGTAAGTAATGTCTGCAGGACCAAGGATTGAAGCTGAAATGTGACTCCCTTGTGTGTGTACATGGGGGCACCTGTGTTCCCTTCTTTGAAACCCTCTGTGAGTGCTGAACAGTGCCTGATATATAGTAGATTCTCACTGCCTTAAAGAGTTAAAGATGACTGTAAATGTAGAGATCCTGTTTTGGAAACTTGCAAGCCAGGAATGTATTCTCCCAGCATCCATTATCCCCAGAACTATCGATATTTTTCTCCAAATTCCTGAGTATTCTCTCTGAGTGCCAAGTCTGACATGACCTCTTCAGATTCATAATGGGTACGCAATAAACAGCAAGCAGCTCAAGGTGAGTCATTCATTAATCATAAAACAAGCCCTGGCCAAGGACACATCGACATACGCCATAAAAAGAAAAGAGAGGAAAGAGTTGCCCAATCTCTTTAATATTAACTGTGTTACATTTTTTTCATACGAGTTCTGAGAATGATCACGTCCCACTCTAGGATTGTATGAACCCGATCCAAAGTCAATTTCCCTCGAATACCACGATGCAGACTTTGTGAGTGCTGAAAGACAAGGGACTTTGGAACCACAGTCGCTCCTGGCAAGGATGCCTAGCTGGTGGTGTCCTGCCAAGGGCCATGTCCTCGTCACTTCTTCAAAATTGCTGGATATATTCGGGGAACACAGAGAGCAGCCTGAGAACCCATCCTTGGAAGGCACAGAGAGCTAAGTGCTCAGGAGCGCCACCTGTTGGGAAGGTGAGTACTGCGGATACCGCTTGTTTTCCTCTCACATGTGCCCTCGGTATAGGCAGGTGGAGGGCTATGATCCCATCTTATAAACGGGCAAACTGAGCCTCAGAGTGTGGGTGAGGCCCAGCACAGAACTCTTTCCACATCCCACACCGCCTTCATAGCAGCAGGCCGGGGACTCCAAGCTCCTAAAAGGTGGCTGTTGTTTCACAAGTGGTCATCTGTCCCTCCCAGGGCTGTTTGGCTGTCTAAAGTAGAAGACACTGGGTTGCCAAATATCACCCTTTGTGCTCGCTGTGACAGCTGAGCACTGTGTCCCTCCTCAGCCCACCACCGACTCCACTGTCTCTCTCCAGCTCAGGAAATGGCTGAGCTGTGCCGTGCATGCTGATTAGTGTTCAGAGGATGCCAGGGCCCAAGTGGCATGGACACGCCCCATTCATGTAATTTGCACAGCATGGGAGTTCTGTGATCCAAAGGTGAGATTCAGGGTTTTCCCCAAAAAAAGCCCAGAGATGGAGGGAAAAGATAGGGGGACAAAAAAAAAAAAAACACCTTGACACAAATTACTTGGTACTTGCTGGAGTGGAAGGAGGTGGTAGGAACTGCCAGGGAAAGTCTGGTTGGTGCCATCTCTGGGGAGCAGACAAGCCAGCTGATGAGTAGGGGCTTGGCTTGTGGAAGAAGCTCCTGCGGACATGGTATGAGCATTGTTTGGAAACCCAGGAATGTCAGGAGGACTGATCCTAAGATGTTCTCTTGTGTAGGAGTTCCAAATGCCAGGGGACTAGCAGGCTGCAGCAGAGTCACCTGAGAACTTGCTAAAACACAGACAACTGGCTCTCTCTCCCAGCATTTCTGAATCAGAAAATCAAGGGTGTCACTAGGCAGCCCTATTGCTGTTTGGTTTCCAGCATCTTCCTGGTGCAAAGCCTGTTGAGAGTCACCCTTCATTTGACAGCAGGTAGAAAGAAAGAAATTAAACCCAGAAGGAAAAGGGCTCGGTCAAGACCCCATAGAAAGTTGCAGAAATGTATTCCAATGGCCTCTTGATGCCATCTTCCTTCCCTCTATCTTTCCTCTTTCTTCCTTCTTTTAGTCATATATTCATTCAACAGACATTTATTCAAGACCTGCTGTGTGTCAGACATTGTGTTAGGTACAAAAGCAGCCTGGATCCCTCCTCAGAGGGAGCAAACACTAGAGTAGGAAAGATCAGACTTAATCACACAGGTAAATATAAAATTACAACTGTGACCAGGACAGGCACATGAAAGGTGGGAGGAAGGGGGCTGGGGATTTGACCTCACAGAGATGGCCTCAGGGACCTTGTCTGTAAAGTGGAGTCTCCTCATTTGTCCTGTCTCTTTCCTTACCTGGACAGCTCAAGCAGGAAGTTAGCAGGGAGTGGACTTTCAAAAACATAAAAGTAATTCTCCAAATGCTAGGCTTATCCTAACTCTGATAGGCATTCAATAAATGCTTGTTGAATTGAATTGCTGAATTGAATTATTCTACAAAAATAAAGCAAGGATTAGCAAAAATCCTTAGTACCAACCCAGTGTTCACTCAATTTTTCTGTTTGTGCTCAGAAGACATGATGTAGCTTACCAGATCTAAGCAAAGCCTTCTGCCAATCTCTGGAATGTCAGAACTGGAGGACTCTCAGACATCATCTGGTTCTACCCACTTTCAACTTCACAGAATGGGAAACTGAGGTCCAGATGGGGAAAGTATTATTCAAGGTCACACATAGGAAGAATGGCAGACCCAGGCTTCCTGAGTCCCAGAGCAACTGAGCAGTTGATGAATTAAGAAGAAAATGGACATGTCTTGGGCACCCAGATGCTAGAAGTTATAACTGTGTGAAAATCCTAACGATGGAAGCTTCCTCCATGTACTCGGTAAGGCTGTACTATAGGATCAGTCCCTAAATCTCAGGAGTGTTTTTCTTCAGGCCATAGCCAAGGATAAACATCTATGTATGTTTGGTAGAGACTGATTGCTTTCACCATTTTACTTCCTGATAAAAGTTGGTACATTTCTCTTTGGGAGCCATCTTTTCTTCCTATTTCCAGTTCATAAGGCTTAGGTGCAGTAGAATCCATCTGTTTCCGGGGAAGGCAGGGGCACATAACTCAGACCCAGCCAATCAGCTTACTCCATCTCCCTGGCCAGTGATTGGTTCGGGGAAGGAGGTGAGAATCAAGATAATGCAATAGAAATCAGCCCTGGGAATCCAGGTGGGAAAGAGAAGCTGTATTTGTAATGACTTTGTTACTCTGGTAAGGTATCTCCCTGGAGCTTCTGGCAGCCATCTTTCCACTGAGCTGGAGAACCTTTTCCATTAATGAGTCAACACAATGAGAGTTGGGGGACAAGAAGTAAGGAGGAAATGGATCCTGATGATATACATGTATACAGAGACAGAGATAAAGAGAGAGACAGATGGAGGTAGAGATGATAGAAATGGGTAGAGAGAGAGAGAGATGGTAGAGATACATCCCGGATGCAGCTCTTCCTGACCCCGAGTGTTCTGTACTTTTCAGTTACGGGAGGCAGTAAATCCCCTACCACTGGCTAACTCCTATGGTAGAGACAGCCCCCAGGGATTTGCGGAGTTTCTAACTGCAAAGTAATTGCTTAGTCAAGGATGATATTTTCCAGTGTTCCTTACAACTAGGTGATGCCCTGCCACTGAGTTCTGACCAATGAAATTGGAAAGGGCAGTGAAATACATCACATCCACCAAAGCCTTCTGTATAATCTTTCGCCCTCTCCTTTTCCACCCACTGACTAAATGTCAAAATGCCCAGGGTGTTTTTGGGAGCCACAAATAGAAAATGGCATCAGGAAAAGCCCCTGAAGTAGAAATAAACTTCCATTGTGTTTAGCCACTAAAACACGGCAGCTTCTTTGTAATAACCAATACATTATCTTCATTAATTCTCCTAGTACACCCATCAGATTCTTAGTTATAAACAGAAGTCAGCTCTGGCTAACTTAAGCTGAGAAGGAATTACTGAAAAGATAGTAGCTGCCCAGACACCAAGTGGGGAGGGGGCCCAGGAAGGAGAGCTGTCCTGCTCAGAACAGTGCCACGATTCATGCCACACAACTAGAAGTAATTATGACTTATATCTAGATGTGCCCCCAACAGCTGCTTGTTCTCACAGGAATGGCTTTTGAAAAAGTACTGAGGGGGCTACAGCTGACTTGCTGTCGGGCGACAGTGCCTATCAGGGTAAGCAGGCTGCCAGGCACGGCTGGGAAGGGCACGTCTCTCACCCTTCTGCTCTTCCCTTCCATTTCTACCTCCTGGCCACCAGAGCAGCTTTCCCCTACCCAGGTCCTTCTACCATGCTGCGTCTATGATTAAGCCCACTGAACTTTGACATTTCTGAGCTGTGAGGAAAAATTAACTTCTCTTTTAAATTGTGAATGTTGAGGATTGTGTGTTGATGAGAAAATGACTGAGACACCACTGGAAATGCCACAGAGCACCTATATCTCACCTTGTCCCTTGGCAACCCAATGCCAGCCTCCAGAGCCACTCCTGCTACTGCTGTTCCCGCTGCCCTGAGAGTTGGATACAGCTGCCGGTCTGGCTGCTGTCTTCTCTGGACTGGATTCTGCAAAGTCCGTGCTCTGCCACACTGGATGGGAAGTCTAGGGCAGCTTTGCCTTAGTTCTTAGCCTAGGCCTTACAACTCCACTCCAGCTGCAGAGTGGGTGGGGACCTGAAGAGATGGCATCATCCTCATTACTGGAGTGGAGAAGTGGGCTGTGCTTCAAAAGATGGAGAACTCGTCAGTCATGGGTAGGGGGTTCCAACAGAAGCAAACCCAAAGGGCTGACAAATGTATACTCCAGCCACCATAAGCTGTGCTTCTGTCGCTAAAAGAGTCATTGATAATGTGTCCCTTTATGCTTCACATCTTATGCAAAATGGAACATAAACACCTTCAAGAGATTGTTTAAGGCCCTCGGCATACAGTCTTATCTCATTCTGTTAATGACCCTAGAGAGGTGTAAACTATTATTCGTATTTTACAGATGAAGAAACTGAGTATTGGAAAAGAACTTATTTGCCCAAGTTCATATAGTAGGGATGTGATGAAATCTTTTAACTCATTGACTAGGATCACATGAAAGTCCCCAGTGTATTGACACTTCCAGAGTAAAATTACACTGAGATATAAACCATCCAAACAAGAACATAGGTGGTGGGTCCGTGGGCAGCTGCAGGAGCCTTTTAAAGTACAAGTCACGTACATCATCACTACAGGACCCCTCCGGCAGAAGTAGCTTAGGGTGGAGGAAGGCTTCTCTTTTTTCTGTGCACCGCCCCAGATAGCTTTGCACCACAAGGCATGGAGGCACTGGTAGCGGTTCCCAGAGGGCAATCGTGCCTGGTCAGAGACTTGCTCCTGAGCACGACTGAGATTCCCACTGTGTGCTCTCTCTAAAACCTCGAGAGGGAAAAATCCACAGGAGCAGAGATGTGCTGTGGTGCCAGGTGGTAACAAGCCAGTGGAACTTGATATATCCATGTCAATATGAACTCTGGTGGTGCCCCAAGGCTGAAACTAGTGTGAATGCACTGGGAATTTTCTGTTTACTGCTCTGCCCTCTCTCCACCCTTTTCTACTTTGTGCTGTGCCCTGGGAATACAGCTGTAGGGCCGACAGAACTGGGACACCTTGCCTTTTGGTTTCTGCTTGGGCTCAACCAGTGGAAGATATGAACAAACCTGTACTCCAAAGTTGACATGGACTGATGTATCTCCAATCCACCAAGGGTCCTGCAGCAGGCCCTCTCTGTACAGCCTCCAGCCTTGAAGATCTAGTAACTGTCCTCGGTTTATGCTCAGAGGAGGTTATGGTGCACTGTTGGTCCTATCCCTATGATCTGTGCTATCCAGATGGGCTCTAGACACCCTGCCTATATCTTAAAAGAGTCCCATTACTGAACTCGAAGCTCCCTAGCTTGAGTGTTCCATTTGTCTTTGGCCACGACTGATCGATATGAAGACACTTGGATCCTAATAAAAGAAAATCTGCTTCACTATTTTGAGGGGTAACACCATACTGAGTTTTGTATCATCTTAGCTACCTAATTATTTAGAGAGTCAAGCCCATCAGCACCAGAATGTTTCGGCAGATCTCTGGCACATGGTAATCTTATTGATGTCCCTCCTGCAGCTCTGGGGTCTGGGACCCCCTCTCCAGAGTCCATGCAACCCCAAATCCCAAGCAGGTGATAGAAGGGACTATAGGCACTTCTCACTGCCTCCCACCCCATTCAGGTGTGCACGTGCACCCCAATCAATGAGCACACATTCATCCAGCTTACTTTTAGGACAACAAGCATAATCCAGGCTTACAGGAGAATGAGTGACTCTTATACCTCAGAACTCCCTTCCTTTGCATAGGCCAAGGAAAGACTCCTTACACATCTGGCCTCTCTGGGCATATTTCCTCTCTTGGAGTGTTGTGATCCTCTAGGTTATTGTCTAACAGCCCCAACTGGAAGATAACTCCCTTCCGGAGAAATCAGTCTCAGAGAGAAGCACAGTAGTCAGGCTGTGTGGTTTGAGTCACGGCTTTAGAAAGTAGAACGTTTTCCCCAGGAGAAAGCCTAAACTTCTACCTGCTCAAAGATTATTACTTAACAGTCATATCAACTAAGCAAGGATGGGGCTAGAGGCAAGACAGAAATTATCTGAAAGGTGCAGAAAGCTCAGTTTTGACTCTTGGACATCCCACAGAGCCTTCATGTGTAATCATGCATGTTGCATGATGCAGTTGCCAGGGTGCCACTCACTGCATGGTCATCATCATGCACTGAGATAGCCATGATGACTTCATCCCGGCAGAGGGCAGTAAGGGAACTGAGGAGGGGACACCTGTCTCTCATTCACTCATCTCATCAGGACGCATGCCAATTTCTGAGACACCAGATCATAAAGACAGCTAGAAATACACTTTTGGAAAATGTTCCCTTCATTATTTGAAAGGCTGTGGCCCATTCCCTGGGGCACCTCTGCCACCCTGTGTCCTCTGATGTGGCCGTCTCCCTCTCTGTTCCTCCCCACAGAGTGGCATAGGCATCAAGAAGGCCCCAGGGTACCAGCCCATAAATTCTCTTTTCATCGGAGGCCTAGCAGATAATAATTTAAAGAACTAGTCACTGCTTGCAATTAAGCACAGAGAAAATAGATCAGGCCCGTGATTTATGTCTGTGTGAGGTTGGGCTGGATTCGTAATTAATGTTTGCTCCCTTTAATGAAATACTCCAAAGGTCTGCACTTCTGTCATTCATGAAGGTAATTTTTCAATTGATTAGTAAAATAATACTTGAAAAGTAAATGCACCTGCTTCTTCTCCGAAATGTCTCAGTCAACTGGACACACTGGTTGGGACACTAGAAAAATACCACTTCAATCCAGTAGAGACCGGACTTTGCACCATCAGCATGCAGAAAGCCGAAGAAGGAGGCAAGAGGAAAAAGCAATTAGCACAGCCGCAGTGACCAGAATTCCTGGGTGGCCCAGGGCTGCTGAGCAGCTGTACCCACCCTGCCCGGCTCCTGGCTGCGGTGGAGGGGTCAGGCAGGATGTGAAAGGCGGGGGTAGACTGGGCCGAGACCCAAGGGCTCTGCATCTCCCTCGGCTTGGCTGGGGGGGCATGTGGCAGAGGCCAAGGGGGATGCAGAGCCCTTGGGTATCGTGCTCACCAGGGAGGCAGGCTAGCCAGGGCGTATCCTCATTGTCCAGGGGTAAAAACTACTTAAAATGTAAACCAACACTTCAGAGTCATCAGTGGGTAAGATGTTTGAATGGGGCCTTATCTTTAAAGTTCAAACTACAAGTTATGAAAAAGACTTCACTGCATTTCTGCAGAATAAAATACAGGCAATAGACACAACAGCATTAATTCTTAGAAGAAAGGCTGTCATCCTGACTTTTGTTGTTGTTTTTGGTCAAAATTGTCCTGATAACAAAATATACCACCCTTCCCCTTGTGACAGAATTTCATTTCAGCAAAACCACTCAAAGGTTGCGTCAATTTTCCAAAGTCAATCCCTCCCTTTCACACTTAAAGGATTTGATGATCAATTATTGAACATCAGGTATTGAATCACTTAGCCTTTGATGTCCCCAATGATTGTTTTCTTCATCTCAGAGGTCACCCCTTGCCAGTAGATGGGTGTGGGTGCCCCGGAGTCTGCATGATCACTTCCAGAGGCTTATGAAGCCTTGCAGCCTTAGGAAGACCAGCTGTGTGTGTCAACAACAGAACTTCTGTCCTGAGGTTAAATGTTCAGCAGCAATAAGTGGGTGTCAATAGTGATGAGAGCAGAGGGTGTTCCGGGTCTAACTTTGCACAGGGTCAGCTCACTGATGACGGTCTCCACGTCACCTAGCAATGCCAGCTTTTCTAGGCAACCGTGTCTGGGTGGGGGCGGGGTTGGCACATGGGCTACTAAAGAGGACCTCTGTGCCCCTGTATCTTCAACTCACCAGGCAAGATTGCTTGGACTAAACCCCAAAGGAAAGCATATTCCTTAGGATCCCAGTTGCAATCAGCAGAAGCAGATTGGCCGATTGAAGCAGAAAGGGAATTTTAAAGAACATGTCTTTGTAGATGTCCCAGTTGCCCTGAGGGGTCCTGGGAGTGAAATCCAGAAAAGGAGCAGGAGCTAAGATGGTTGCCCACAGCGTCATACTCCGTGACAGCCCCTGCTGATGCCTCGCAGTATCAGAGGCCACAGCTCAGACCACCCTGTGCCCACACAGGATCTCGGGCCCTGTTCAAGCAGTTTCCTACCTCCTTCATCCCGCTTCCTATCCAAAGTCACAGCAGATGCAGGCATCGATCGGGGCTCTGGCATCCACCGCTACTGCAAAGGGTGGGAAAGTATTGGCTACTCTGGCAGAAGTGGGCTGTGTCCCCCAAGCCTCACTTGGAGGGGAATCTTCCAACATAGGAAGAGGGTTCACGTGCTGGGGAATTCCCCAGAAAGAAATAGGGTCTCTACAAACGGAATGCCTTGAAATCATGTCTTAACTTCCCCTTCCTCTAACATTCCTTGAGCACCTGCTAAGCTAAGCATTCTCATTTAAACTTCTCTTGTGAAATGAGATTATGACCCCAGTTCCCAGAAGAAAAGACTGAGGTTCAGAGAGGTGAAGAGACTTGCCTCAGCCCTCACAAATTAAGATTACACACATCAGGCTTTGCCTTTGTTCTTCTCATTCTAGAGAATTACTCTAAGAGACAAACTTGAAGGAAGGTCCTTGGAAGAGTAGGATGAGCTCCCATCTCTTGCCTGATCTTGTCTGCTCTGGAAAACCAGGATGCACAGTGTCAGTCCAGGGCCTTCTACTTCCAACTCCTAGTCACTATTCTGGCACTTAGTACAGGCTCAGGCATGCAGTAGAAGGGCAAAAAAATTATTCTTCCCATCTTTGAGTCCTCTAAGGAAAACAATAACCCCAGTGCTGTGATAACTGCCAGCTATTGATATTTTACCCTGAAAATAAAAACAGAACTTGAGGCCTGGGTCTAACATTAACTGTGCCCACACACCTAACCCCCTCCCATTTGCTTTCATCCTCTGTAAGATGGGGAAAGAGACTCTGACAAAGGTTGCTGCTGGTGGCCTATCGCTCTAGATCTGCTCGTAGAGTAGTTCTGTGTGTCCGCGTGGTGTGAGCTTTCTCTTCTCCCAGAGCCTCCTCAACCCTGAGGCCACCGCTCCCCCATCAACCAGGACTAGTGTTTATTTTGTCTCTTAAAAAGTATAAAAACCAAAGATGGGGCAAAAGGGCAGCGTGTTGCAAGAAAAATGGAATTTTTGTCCCTTTACCTAGTAACCTTGCTCGTTTGACATCACCTGTCCAGACCCTGGTCTGGGAGAGTCGACATCCCCTGCAGGGGTTCATCTTAGGAAATGTTCTACCAGATCCTGCCAGCCGGACCCTCTTGTCTCCTCCCTGTCCTGCATGGCAGCCCATTCGCCACAGGCGGCTTTTTTAAAGTTTAAAGGTAAATGAATAAAAATTCAGTGCACTTCAAATTTCAGTTCCTGCGTCACACCCCCAAGTAAGTGCTCAGCAGCCATGGGCAGTCAGCGGCTGATCACAAAACGCGTCAGGCATTGCAGAAAGTTCTCCAGGACAGCCCTGCTGCAAGTCCCCCAGAACCTCTCCCCACCGCGGTGCCTGCCCGTCCCTTTCCACCGAGCGCCTGGCCTGGCGCTGGCTCCACACAGCCAGGGCACAGTGACCCAGGCCGGTGCCCCTCCTTTGCCCCATCGCCTTCCGCCTCCTTTCACAGAGGAGACTAATCTCTATTTGCAGCTCCTTTGATTCGCACGAACAATGCGGCGGCCGCGGGGAATGGCGGGATCACTTTCTCCAGCACCTCCTTTCTGACTTCCTTAATAGGTGGAAATGCTTGATTATTTCAAATGAATATAATTACAAAATCCTCTACTTAAAGTAATGTTCCTCCTTTGTGGGAAGCAGACGTCTCCTTTCTCTCGTTATCTCCTCTTTGAGAGGCACTTTGCTCCTTTGAAAAGTGTGATTCAAGCGTCTCTCCCCAGGCTTCCGAAGGATGCTGCCGCCTAGACGGGAGCGCGGGCTCTTTCTCTGGCAGGCACCATGCTACAAGAGGCTGCCCATCTGGACAGGGAGCCTGGGCTCCCCGGAGCACCTTCACCCTCATTCTAGCTGAGGCTAAATTTGCAACCTGTCCTGCCCCTGGCCCCAGGCATGCCAGGCCCCTCTTCTCTGCCTCAGTCATGGCCCAGCCCCCTTCCACTCCACTCCCAACACCCTGCCCCCACCACACACACGATGTTGAACTTCCTGTCCAACTTCAAAGCCCGCACCCTCTCTCTATGGACTTGAAGCCTCAAGTACCCCTGATTATGCCATTGTGGAGACAGCACAGGCTGTATTGTCAGACTAACGTGTGTTCAAGTTCTGACTCTTCCTACGTTCACGTTCTCTGAACCTTTATTTGTCCAACTCTGAAAATGGGATTACATCTACCTTGTACGTGAAAGCTCCACATTGGTACAATGGGGCTCCATCCTTCACCTGGGGGACTGTCCAACAGTGCGCATGTGCCATGCTTGGATTTGGAATAAAAAGGCATGGTGCCGCCATGCGACGTCCCAGTTGTCCTCCACCATGTTTGTGCCACGTGCAGAAGGAGGGCCATGTTAGTTGGTGCACTCTAGTCTGCTCAGATCTTAACAGAGGACCCAGCAGGCTGGGTGTGGTGGTGCGCACTGAAATCCCAGTACACTGTGCAGGGTGCACATTATAGCCAAGAAGGTCACAAGTACAAACCCAGCCCAGGTAACTTAGTAACAAGTAACACCTTGTCTCAAATTTTTAAAAAATATTAAAAGGGGGCTTGGGAATATAGTTCAATGCAAAAGTCCTGGGTTCAATCTCC
This sequence comes from Dinomys branickii, assembly GCA_004027595.1. Taxonomy (NCBI): domain Eukaryota; kingdom Metazoa; phylum Chordata; class Mammalia; order Rodentia; family Dinomyidae; genus Dinomys; species Dinomys branickii. Next base: position 15,298 of record PVLD010003165.1, read on the forward strand.
AGTAACACACACACACACAAAAGAGAAGGTATCCAGCAGGTGCCAGTTGCCCTGACAGCATAAGGAGATGGGGTCTGAGCCCCTGGTCTACTGTCCTGAGGCCCACCTGTACTGCTGGACTTCCCTGAGACCATGGACAATAGGATGCACTGAGTGTGTCTGCAGAGCCGTGAGCTGAGGAGACCAGCAGTGTGCAGGCTGGGCCCCAAGCACACAGGGACACCCAAGCCCATGTCGCCCTTCCACACACATGCAGTGTGGCTCCCCTTTGCCATCATCCCTGTCCCCAGTGCAGGGCCTCATGCGTCTCCCCCATGACCGTGACCCCACAGCAGAAAAGCACCATGGTGGAGGGTATGGTCTGAGCCTACTCCCAGCTGCATCCATTGTCCGACGTCTGTAGGTGCGAAGTAGGCACATAATCAAGGACCTCAGGTGGGCCAGGTATCCACATGACCCACGGACCAAGGAGGGCTTCCTGGAAGAGCAGACGCTTACCTGCCAGGCATGAGGAGAATTCGATCTGCATGAGTAAGGTGGGGCTGGCAGGAGGGAAGGGAAAAACATCCCAGGCAAGAGGAGCAACGTGAACACAGAGAAGGAAATCAGCTTTCCTAGGGAGCCACAACCAAGAAGGAAAGAAAGCCTTCCTGGGACCAGCTTCCCTCCATCTCCTTCATTCACTCATTCAGAACATAGTATTGAGCCTGGTGCCCTTGATCTTGAGACCACTGGCTCCCAGATTAGAACCTCTGTTCGAATCTTTCAGTTCTTGCTGCTGAGCATACAGAGGTAAGTGAATCAGATTCGGTCCTGGCTTTGGAATGGGGAAGAGATAGATTTTAAAAATCAGCTAAAATCCCTGCCAGGGTATGCTGGAAGGAGGGCTGCGAGGCCAGAGACAGCTTCTCAGAGTGGGGACATTGAGCCAGGATCTGAAATGCTGGCAGGAAGGCGCATCAGCCTGGGGGGTGGTTGGGGGCGCGCAGAGGACCTTGTGGGCAGAGGGAGAGCAAGTGGAAGGCATAAGGCGGATGTGGTAAGGGCGGCCGTGGTGGGTGAGGGGCAGGCGGGGCAGGTCACAGGTCAGGGAGGCCTGCAGGCCCGGTGGGTCATAGGGTCGTGGATTTCATCCTGTGCCTCCGGCTGAACCATGAAACAAACTATTATGAAAGTTATGTAAGCACACGTTTCCGCCCAGCAAAGGGATCAGCAAACAAACAGTGGGCTGCCACGTATTTTCCTGCAGCCCACGCACAGAGAAGGGCTGTCACATTCTCCAATAGCTCTTGTATACAGTCTAACCATATCCTTGATTTTGCCTCTTCACCTACAAATCCTATAACATTTGCTATTTGGCCCTTTACAGTAAAAGATGTTTATATCCAACCTAGAATGATTCCAGATATGCAATTGCTGCCTAGAAAGAGGCAGGTATGTGGATGATCACTAAAGGGAAAGAAAGGTTTTTCTCACTTAGGAAGAAAACAAAGAAATAACTGAAGAATATCTGATTAAGAAAGTAAAAAGGACACTTTCATCACACCAAGCGTGGTGTTACACTTATAATTCCAGCTATTCAGGAGGCTGAGGCAGGAGAATTGCTTGAACTCCAGGAGTTCACGGCAAACCTGTGCGAAGTGGCAAGAGCCTGTCTCAAAAAGAAAATAGAATAAGAATAAGCAGACCTGCACATTAATTTTCCAATATGTGTTAGGGTGCAGAGAGGACTCAAGAGTCCCTTCCTACTTCATCCACATCTCCCCTCCATTTTTCCCCTCCATCTTACAGCTCCTGGAAATCCAATTTCCTAGTTATAGCTGTGCTTATTAAAAGCATGACTGTGGAGGCTGTTTTACCCTAAGATCTACTTTTGTCATAACTGTTTGTAATGGTTAAACCTCAACAACTTAAACACTCCATACGAAATAATGTATCTCCAATAAACTGAAATATTAACCAATCATATGTAATGGTTCATTTCGAACAAATGCAGAACTCAAGGTCCTCAGGGCATCGTAGAAATTGAAAACCATATTGATGAACTGGCCAGCCTTCAAATTACACTTCGAGAGGATGAAAAAGCATAGGAAAAGTTCTCATTATGGTTCCCTGACATTAATTTGAGCATTTTTATATGTATGTCCTATTAAGCACTTTAAGTGCTTTTTGATAATTGTGCTTTGTAGTTTTTACAGCACTTCAGCCTATTCCCAGTTCAATTTCCTCTTTTATCCGATGTTTGAAATATTGATTTCTGACAGATAAAAGCAAACCTTATAATCTCAGCAGCGAGCAGTAAGTGAGTGGGACGAGGCTGCAGAATGCATCGGGGAACGGTCATATTTGAAACAGTCTTTGTTTTATTACATTTCGTCAACAGAATTTACTTACTGCTTGCTGATATTTATGTAAAAAGCCCAGCCGCCAAGAGGGCCACGATATTGCCAATTTCAGCTCTACTTTTTGCATTTAGTAAGATAAAAGAAGCTTCCCCCCTGGAGTCCGATGATTGCAGCAGCTTAAACTGCTGTCAGCCGGCTGCAAGTAACTGTGATTTATCTTCCTCAGATTGTGCCGTGTGGTGGCTGCAAACTTTTCTCTCAGTTTTACATTAGAAGGTGACAGCCAGTCGGGGTGCATAGAGTCTCCCCTCTCAGGCTGGCCTAGGCTCTCACAGAGAGCCCGCTCTGGGAGAATTCCAGAGTTCTTTAAGCTCGAAGTGACCTCACATGCGACGCTGTGAATCTGTACTATGTGCCAAATGAGGATCCCAGGCCCCTGAGGATGCTGAGATTATTTTAGGTGCTCTGCAAATTTACCCTGTTTGGATGATTTTGATTTTTTTTTCACCAGTTCATTCAGTTCCAATTATTACTTATCAAACAGTGCTCTGGTGCTGGGGACACAGTGTGGAACAAGGGAGATCTTTGTCCTGCTGCTCTGACCCTCACATTCTAGGGCAGAGATTGCCAACCACTGGGGACAATTTTGCCCACACTCCCTCAGGAGACATTTTTGGCTCTCACAACCAGGAAGTGAGTGCTATTAGCATCCTGAGGTAGAGCTCAGGGAAGTTGCTAAAAATCCACAAGGCACACAACGAAGAATGACCTGGCCCTAAATATCAAGGGAGTGGATGCCGGGAAACCTTACTGTAGCGGGAAGGGATAATTAACCTTATAAATGGGAAAGAAAATAGCAGACAGCAATAAAGACAGCGATAACATAAGCCAACAAGATTTGGGGGTAACTTTGGACAGTGGTCAGGGAAAGCCATGCTGAGAAGGTGACCTTTGCACAGAGACCTAAATAATGACAAGGACCCAGCCAAAAAAAGATCTGAGGGTCTGATGCAAACGTGGAGAGCTGGTGCAAAACCACGCCATGGGTAAGAGCACAGAGAGTCTGAGGACAGAGACGCCTCTGTGGCAGGAGTCAGGGACCTGCAGCATCTCGGTCGAGCAGCAGGTGGAGAACAGCTGTAGACAGGGAGCAGGGACATGTTCTTGAGGTTCTGCTGACAGAACTGAAATCAAATGCAATCTAAGGAGGAGACAAAAGATTTGCAAAAGATGCTAAGCTCTCCCTGCTACAGTGATTTTAGTATGATTAGCAATATTGCTTCGGGTGATAACAAAGGACATAAGAAAGAAAAAGCATCGAATGAATCAGGCAGGAGGTGACATGTAACAATAGAGTGAAGGCAGCACTCGAGTACGTGAGTCGAGGCTGGGACAAGCGATATGCTCAGAAGGTGGAAAGGACTTGCTCAGACCTTGAAGCACACCAAGAGCAGAGCTTAAGCTGGGATCACATTCAGGGACCTCTCCAGCTTCCCCGCAGCTTGCAGGTTAGGAGGGTCGGAGGGCTTTTGAGTCAGGGCCTGTTTGGCCCAGAACCTTGGGAGACTTTAATAACTAAAGAAAGCCCATCTGGGACCAGCCAAACTGTACCCCAGCCTTACATTTGCTAGCAGCCTCCCTCAGGCCTCATAAACACCCACTCAGATGTCTGATACCCTTCTGTGTTCCCATATTCGTTCATTCAACAAGTATTTATGAAGTACCTACTATGTACCTGCTCCTGTGCTTCACCCTGAGACTACAACAAACCAAATCAAGGGCAGCCTGTCCCATCTGCTCACAGTTTAGTGGTCTCTCTATGCTCTGGACGGCTACTGTAAGACTAATAACTATGGATGGAAGAGCTATGGTAACAGTCAAGATCAGCCAACTGATGGCGTTCTAATAAACACACATTGACTCTCATTAATCTTGACACGTACTATAGATAGCAGGGAGTCCTGCCCTGCGCTGTGGTCCCCCAGAAGCTGGGTGGATGGGGCGGCTGGCATTAGGAACAGTACTAGTCTGGTGGCAGAGGAAAATAGAGACCTGAGATATTCCTGCCGCCTGCTCTCTTCCTTTCTCTTCTCTTTCCTCTCCTCTCTCCCCCTCTCCCTGGAGACTGGACCTCAGAGCTTTCACAGTGAGTTATATCCTCAATCCTTTTATAGACTTTTCTATCATTTTATCTTGAGATCAGATATCATTTTTGTTGTTTTTATTTTGTCTTCATTGTTGTTTTGTCACTTTTTTAATTTTTAAAATGAAATTTTGAGGCAAGGTCTTACTAAGTCACTAAGGGGCCCAGGCTGGACTTGAATGTGTGATCCTGCTGTCTCAGCCTCCCAGAGTGCTGGGATTCTAGGCACACGCCACCACAGTTAGCTCTTGGTACGTCTGCCCACGCATAGCACAGGTCTTACCTACTCCCACTGTACTTGCTAAAGGAGGGCACACGACAACAGTGAATTCTGGAGGTTGGGGAAAGACAAGCCTGGTATCCGAGATTATACACGCAGACATGAGTGCACTGCAGGGCAGGGGTAACAGCAGTGGGGAGCTACGGAGGGAGCAAAGTGAGAGCCGTAGCCCCGTAAAGCAATGCCAAGACCTTAGACCAGCAGAGCAAAGGGCCAGTGTCTCGAACTGGAGGCCCACTGGCAGCATGCTTTTATTATTTGCTATTGTGTGTGTGGGGGGGTGCTGGGGATCAAACCCAGGGCCTTGTGCATGCAAGGCAAGAACTCTACCACTGTGCCACATCCCCAGGCCAGTCGCTAGTATTTTTAAGTATTTTTAATTTTTAAGTGGTGAAACTTTGCATAAAAATCCCAATGTCTCTTTAAACGCATCAGAAGGACATGCCCCCAGGAGCTGGCTTTCCCAGAAGGCAGCGACTAGCTGTTGCCTAGGAGCGGCTGGTCCTGCAGATGGGGCGGGTTGCTTCAGGTCACCAAGCACAGAGCCCTCTCCTGCTTCCATCATTTCACATTACTGCCCAGCCCAGGAGGTTTTTGAGTTTATGATCTGTGGTCTAATTCATGGTGCAAACGGGAAACTGAGGTCCAGAAAGATAAGAATGATCTATCTAAACTCAAAGGCCAATTAATTGCAGACTGACACCAGAGCCAGTCCTGTGGCCGGCTTCACAGCCTTCTGCAAAGAAAAGAGTTCTGACAGAACAGCCAGAGAAGGGCACGTCAAGAAAGCGGAGAGGCCGCAGGGTGGCTGGGGCATGCAGACATTTTCAACTTTTTTTTTGGCACTGGGGCTTGAATGCAGGCCTTCTCACTGAGCTACATCCCAGCCCTTTTATTTTTTTTTTATTTTGAGACAATGTCTGGCTAAATTGCCTAGGCTGGCCTTAACCTGTGATCTTCCTGCCTCAGCCTCTCAGGGTGCTGGGATTACAGACATACAACAGTTCCAGCAACTCCCCCATCTAAGCATGTACCCATCCCCTGCCAGACACCAAAAGCTCTTCATCAGGCATCTCCAGATCCCGGCAGGGCAGGAAGTCCAGAGCTCTGCACACCTCACACAAGACAGTGACAGCATCAACCTGAAGCCCTTCTGAGGTTTGCCTGCTTACAAACCAAAGCAGACAAGCTTAGGATTTCAAAGGAAGTTGTTAGCATTTTCCATCCTGCCCTGGTTATTTACAGTTCATTAAGAGAATTAACTTTGAGACCCAGTTCCTCTGATGAAATGCACCAAAACAGGAACCCCTGGCAAGGACACCAGATGCTGGGAAGGAGAGCCTGGTTCCAGTGTGAGTCTGCACCCTCCACCTTTCCACACTTGCCATAGGAGGAAGACGTTCCCAACCTCCCTGTGGTCGAGAGGGAAACTGAGGCTGAGGGACTTTCTGTGATATCTCCAAGTTCTGGAAGGGGACTGTGCACAAAGCTGGGCGGTCAATCCATCCAGCAAGTCAGGCTCCCTGACCACTGCCAATGCTGGGGTGATGTATTACAGGTTTTGAGAACAGAAACTTCTGGAATTGTCACAACCCTAACCCATTCTGAAACACAGACTGTAAACTCTCCTGTGGGGTGAGTGTGGACTGGACAGAATAGGATGAAGAAATTGACCTCACTCCCCAAGACAACACCCTCTGTCAGGACTCAGCAAAAGCTCCAGTCAGGACTTTGCAGACAGCCGCCTTCAGCACTCCTTCCAAAGAGCTTCGGAAAGTTGTGAATGCTTGGCTTCAAGGTTGGGGAACTTCTCGAGGCTTCACCCCCTTAACCTAAGACCTGCCTACCTCCTCCTCCAGGCCATCCTCAAGGGATATTTGCCAGAAACTTAGTTTTGGGGGGATTTTTTGGTAGGTTTTTTTTTCTAGTATTAGGAATTGAATCCAGGGCATTCACACTGAGCTCTGTCCCCAGCCCTTTTTCTTTATATTGTTTTTAATTTTGAGGCAGGGTCTCACTAAGTTGATAATTTGCCAAGGCCGGGCTCAAATTTGTTGCCTTCCTGTTTTGGTCTCCCAGAGTGCTGGGCTTCCAAAGGCGACCCTTTTAGCGATAAATCAGTCTCAGTAGAAAATAGGAATCCACTTAAAGAAACTATTACCTGAGTCTCAGCAGAGCAGGTGGACATGAGTCAACAGCAAGGTGATGGCGCCCAAAAGAGTACCCTAACCCGAACAGTGATGCTCTGATATGCAGATTCTCAAGGGCTCTGAGCTGCTTGAGAACTGGGATTAGGTCTTCCTAATTCTGTCCTTAGCACCTGCTGTACAGAAGTGCGCATTAATGGGACTACAGGATGAAGCATCTGGGGGTTATTAGCACAGAGCTGCAGGCAGTCAGGGGAGGAGGGAAGACAGTCTGAACTACAGCCCATCACCAAGTCCTTGCAGCCACACTATTGCCTGAGACCATGGCAGACATTGCTAATCAATCGTGCTTCTAATTTCCCCAACCAGAACGCAGTCTCAGAATCCTTCTTAACACTACATCACCATGCAAGAAGAACTTTGTCACTCCTGGACCGGAGGTTCTTTGGAGGTTCCTTCAAGCCATGCTGCCAAAACTGCAAGATACTTTGTGACCCCTGGCCTACAAATTTGTAATGTTAGTCTTTAATCAACAGCCAGCCTGGAGATGAGGCTAAAAGTCTCCACTTCCTTAAACAGGTCTCTATTTCTTGATAAGAACTCTCCACTGAGATCTGTATTCAGTTTCCCCAGTGAGCAAAGCCCTCCCATGAGCCTCGGAGTCCCTGTCTGGGGAGAGATGAGCACATGGTCTGGGGTCAGTGCCCCAGACCTCAGAAGGCAGCGATTCCTCTACAGACTCTACAGCTGGACCGTGCAAACACCTGGTTCCTTCCAGGCCTCAAGGGGAAGGAAGGATGGGAGCAGAAATTTGCCCAAAGCCATTCTCCAAGCACTCCCACCAGGGTGAGCAGTAAAAGAGAGCCACAGGCATCCCTGAGGCCTCAGAAGACCTCAGCCCCAGGCTCCACCCTTGACAGGAGGCCCTCCACAGGGTCCTTGGCCAGCGGTTGTGCAGACCCAGCTGTGTCTCTCCCTCGGTTGGAAGGGCACTACCTTTACTCACAGAGAGTCAGAAGAGTCAGACCTGTAATCCCAGCCACTGAGGCTGAGGCAGGAAGACTGCAAGTTCAAGCACAGCTGGGACAACTTAGTGACTTAGTGAGTTGTCTCAAAATAAAAAATGAAAAAGGGCTGGGGATGTGGCTCAGTGTGGCTCACTTACTGAGTTCAATCTCCAGTAACCCCCACCCCCAAAAAAGCAAAAGCAAAAGAGAGTAAGGTAAGGGCTGAGGGTATAGCCAGGCCAGAGCGCTTGCCTAGTGCGCGTGAGGCCCTGGGCTCCAAGCCTAGCACAGCCAAACAAACAAATGAAAAGAATGATGTCAACAAAGAGTACTTAGCAACCCTGAAAACTGATTTACAACATAATGTTATATGAAAAAGAAGTAAGATATTGACTGTGTTTACATAGAAGTTTAAAACATACAAAAAGAGTAGAGGGGGTACGATTCAATTTGAAATACTGCCCATGGCTAGATTCTAGTGATAATGTAGCGGTGAATCCACCCCCCAGCCCACTTTCTTCAAGGTCATTCTACGTTCACTGTGGGCAAAGGGCTCCAGCTTTCTTTTCAAAACCATCCCTGCCTATTCTCAGTGGCTCCAGAGGGGGCACATGCCCTGAGCCCAGCAATCAGCACCTTCCGTTCCCCCAGCCTCCAGGGTTTGGCTTACGGGTGTATTTATTCTTGGGGCTCCTGCTGGAGGTTTAGGAAGGGATGAACGTTGCAAGGATAGGTGTTGTGGGTAACCAGCAGCCACTGCGTCACCTCCAGGCAATACACCTGCTTAAACTTAAAGCTGGCCCAGAGGAAAACAGCAGTGAGATGAAGGGACTGAGGCAGAGAGAGAAAATGCTGCTACCATCGAGTACCTTGATCCAGCCATTCCTAAAGTCTGTCTTCCCTGTATTTGAATAAACCAATAAACTCCATTTACTGTGTAAGTCTGCTTGAATTTCAAATCTGTCACTTGCAACTGAGCCCTGAGTAGTTCAGTGGGAAAAAAATTCAAGACAAAACAGCAAGCACTGCATCCTTCCTTCTTCTACTTTTAGTCTCAGCTTAGAGTTCTGGGAAGAAAGAATACCTTCTCCTTTTAGACAGGTAGTAAAACTGGTAACTTGGATGTCTGTCTACCTTCACCTGTCACCCCTCCCCCCGCATCACCAGGTGCACACACCAGGAGCACACACAGATGCACACAGGCTTCTCTGGGTTAAACTGTATGAACACCACAGCCCCTGCACGTCCCACATCACCATTTGTGAGAATCATCCACCCAGATCCCGTGGGCAGAACTCCTCTGTGTGCAGTGAATTCCCACAGCAGCCAGGCTGCACAGACAGCTAAGGAAGAGCAGGCCTCACCCCTTTGCACTCAACGTGTCCTCGTAAAGCAAACACAGGGCACCAAGTTCCAGTAGCTTAGGAAGAGGCTGGAGGAGAGGGGGACAATAAGTCAAGAGTCAGCAACACCACCCGTCAGACAGCTGGTCCTCTGAGGCAACTTTGAATTAAATCTCCATCTTTAGGATGGAGTCACCAACTGCCAGCCTGGCTGTTGGACTCATCCCATACAAGCATTCTGTTTAACCACTGAGTGGCTTTAGAGTATTGGAACTGGAGAACATCACAGAAGGACCCCATAGTTTTGAGTCAAAACCAAGAGCTGGCACCACCAGGCCCACATCCCACAAGGTGGCGACCAAGTGGAGTGAGTGTTGCCCCTTCACACAGGACAGGCACAGCCTGTCTCCACCTTTGCCTCTCTGGACTCCCCCAACACAGCCGCCATTTGTCCTCCAGCTTGCATGGCCACGATCCCTATGGAAAAGAAAGATTCCTTTCTACCCTGCTTATCAAACAGACAAATACTTGGGCATGGTGGCACACCCCTGTAATCCCAGCATTCTGAGAGGCTGAGGCAGGAGGATCATAAGTTTGAACTCAACCTGGGCAACTTAGCAAGACTGTCTCAAAGTAAAAATAATAAGTGAAAGTGGCTGGGGACCTGGGTCAGGGCAAAACCCTGGGTGCAGTCCCTAGTACCTCAGAAATGGGGGGACAGATAAACAGTCCATGTGGTTGTGCAAGTTTCCTTATTTGATCTGTTTCCCTTCATCATGTTACCTTCCCAACCCCTGGAGCTATTGAGATGAACTTTATAAATTTCAAATATATTCAGAGTTGGTATACAGCTAATCACCAGCATGGCTCCTTCAGACACAGACTGAAGTAGTCCTGTCTATCCTGGCTCACTACCTGATGTCCGCCACGGGGCTCAACCACTATGCCATGCACTTCCAGCCCCCAGTGTGATGCAAGGCTGGGGGTAACTTCTATCCCTGCACCTTCCCACCCTGCAGAAGGTTAGAGAATGCTGTGGGTAGCATTCTTTCTGAATGGTCAGTGCCTCGGTGGAGTTATTTGTCACTATTTTGCATCCCCCTGAAAACACTCAATTGGTTTCTTATTTTGAGTCCTATAGGAGCAGACTCTGAGGCAGAGAAGACCTGGGTACAGGTCACTCATCTTGGATATGACCTGAGAAGGTAACAGTAACAGTGAAGGTGTGAGACCAGGACGGGAAGAAAGGTAAAGCTGTATCCATGCACAGGTTGGCTCAGTGGACAACAGGAACTCAGGCCCATTAGTCACTTCGGGAGCATGTGAAAGTCACACTGCAGTGGCTGCTCCACCTGCAAGCAGAGGAAGTTGAGAATTTAATCACCACCTATCATTTGTCACTGGTAAAGGATAGATGCCATTGGTATTAACTCCCTGGCACTTCTTGGTCTGCTCTAGGCTCAGCTGAGGAATGCTTCAAGCCAGGAAGAGAAGGTTGTGTGCTTGTAGCTGGAAGCTGGTGTTGTGCACTGAGTAATTCACCAAGGGAGCAGACAGGTACTGTTAAGTCTGCCGCAGCCATGGAAATCAGTGATGCTGGGCTTGGCACACAAAACCACTTTCCAGGGGGTTTGGGGATCCCCAGTCGTGGGAGTGTACCAAAAGGAGACTCTGGCTGTGCTTTCGCTTGATAGTTTGTTTGGCTGAGATTTCATGATTCACTGCCTCTTGGATTCTCTGCTTTCAAAGAGTTTTCAGGATTCTTCTGCTCCCCACCGCCATCCCCACCCCCAAAATACATGGAGAATCTTCAACATTTTGAGAAATTTTGGCCCAACAAAAACGCCATTGACTCACTGCCTGCTTCCTGCTAATCTATTTTCAAATTCCCCTTTGCAATTACTGCAATCAAGTTATTATCAATCATACTATCAATTGCTTGCCCCACTCTATGATGTAGGTTAAATATTCGTGTGTCAGTGGGATGCTGCTTCCCAGATTTTCATTGAGATCTAATGACTTTCATCTTCAAAGAAGCCGTTTGGATGCAGCCGTTAGTGCTGCATCCCCACCCCTGCTGATTTAATTACAGCACTTCATACATTTTACACTCGGGAGATAAACACTCTGTTCAGTACTTATTCCAGGGAGATGCATTCCAAAAGGTAATATTCCCCAAATGCCCCCTCCAGGGAGACAGGTTCTCATCCATCTGCCTGTGTATGTGTGTTCAGCTTCTGGTGAGATGCAGCCACCAAGTCTCAGTGTCCTGCTACGTGCTTTTGGTGGTCAAACAGCCACCAAGGGGGCCTCAGTGATCTACACAGGACACAGCAGTAGCACATAAGTACGCACTTCTAGAGGTGGAGTGTTTGCGTTTAAAGCAATCTCATGTGTATAATGCTCCCTTGATTTTCCCACCATTTACTGGACATTCATTTCACAGTTATCTACAGACTATCCACTGTGGGCTTGGAACTGTGAACACAGAGACAATACAAGAATCCCTCCTCAAACTCTAGCTGAACGAGTTTCACTGTCCAGTGCAAGAGAACAATGGCACACAAATAAACCCAAATAGAAAGTATCATTAATTAGGACCAAAGGTGTCACAGAGAAGCCCAAAGTAGAGAAATGGAGAAAGGAGCATTTTTCAAGAGGTGGGCAGAGAAGGCAAATCAAAGTAGCTCTGAGAAGCAGATGCTGAGACAGGAATGGATGCCCAAGTGATCTACTATAGTAGAAAAATGCTTGTGATGGAGAAAGGCAGAAGGACAAAATGGCAAAAGCTTCAGATCCCAATACATGTCTGACACCTGTGAAAGGAGAAAGAAAAGGGAAGACTGGATTGGGGGAGTCTTAGATATAGTGGAATTTTGAGAAAGTCTCCCTCGGGTCCATGGGTGGAATCCGAGCAAACAGCCTGCATATATGACAGGAGTGACCCAACTCTGGTATCTCAGATGTGCTCAGGCACTGGCTGGGAGCAATCAGGAAAAGTTTGGGCTCAACATGGGTGTCCTGGTGAATTCTAAGGTGTCCTCTAACTGTGCTCCCCACACCAGGTTATCTTAAAGGAGTTAAATAGGGTAACTCCGTGGCCACCACAGTCCACCCCTCAGCCATACAGATTCATTTCCCCATGCATACTCTGGAACAACTCCTCCATAATTCCCAAGAGCCTCTCTTCCTTTGGGGCATTGAAAGGAAGAAAATTACTGGGATAAAATATAGCTCCAATCACTGCGTTCTTCTCAGAGCCCCATTTCACTATTCCCCCTGCATTTCCCCCATGCTGGCAACCCTTGATAGCTTATTCATGGTACAACCCAACCTCTTACTGGTGAGGAGTCTGGGCTGTTAGTTATCAGACATTTCCATGGTAGGGTTACAGTGCATGGCCCTTCACAGTTACACTGGGGCAAGGGAGTACTAAGAGGCATCGAAGTGAATCACCTGGGTTCCACTTACGATCTCCATTGTGTGATAGCAGCTCTAGCTTTGCCTGAAGATAGAATTAATTACCCCTGCCACGATGGTGCTTCTGTATTTGCTTGTCTAACCTAGACACAAGGTTCCAAAGCATCCAGGTGGCAAGTATACAATTCAAAGGAATACTTGCTGTGACCCTGTTATGGTTGATACATTGTGTCAACTTGGGAAGTATAGAGGTCTGGCTGAGTGATTCAGCAGGAAGCCAAATTGCTTACTTTGTACACATCCTGAGCCTGTGGAAAAGGAAGGCATGGAGATTGTGTGAGAGCTTCACACCCCCTGGGTGGGGGTAGGCTGTTTACAATGTAAGGGAAGAGAAGAGGCTGCTTGCAGCCATTCCTCCCTTTTGCTGGTTGTTTTTGCTGTGCTCTGCTGCCCTAAACAGTTTGCCCTCTGCGTTGTGCCACTCTGCCTCAGAACCAGCCAAGTATGGACTGAAACCTTCACAAACCATAAGCAAATAAATCTTCCCTTCCTTCATTTTGGGTGTTGGGTATTTTGCCTCAGCAACTAGAGAAAAGTAACCGAGACAGAATTTGGTACTGGGAGTGGGGCTGTTGCTCTGACTATACCTGACCATGTGGTTCAAGAGCCTTTGGAAATTGCTTGTGGGAAGAGGTTGGAAAGGTTTGGAGATGTCTAGTCAGAGCTCAGAAGACCAGAAGGCTGATGGAAATAACTGCCAGTAAAGACCAGGTTCAGGAGGTTTCTGTTGGGAAGAAGGACTTCACTGGTTGTTGGACCTCAGATGATGTATGTTATGGCTTGGCAGAAAGTTTGTCTGCATTTTGCTTGTGTCCAGAGACTGCCTGAGACTGACATTAAGGGCGGCAGTGAACTAATTAATTTGGCAAAAGAAATTTCAAGGCAGTCCAATATTGGGACAGTGGCATGACTATTGTTGGGGGCTTTTAGCCAGATTCATATTGACAATCAAGAGCAAAGCGCCCAGCAGGATGATTTAAAATGTTGTGAGTTTGGCAAGAAAGGAAGCTCTAGTAAAGCTGTGGATTGCAAAGATAAGGCTGAGGAGATCTCTACTGCTAAGAAGGAACAAGAGAATGGAAAAGATGGCCTGAGGGCATCACAAGCAGCAAGTCTCCACCCTTTGCAGCCTCAAAACTGTAAAGGTGAGAGACCTTGCCTTGAGAAGGAGGCTAAAGAGCACCATGTTCCAGAATGGCAGCGGCAGCCGCACCAGGTTCCAGAATGGAGGCGGCATAGAGAATTTGCTCCTCAGAATTGAATTCAGTGTGCCCAGTGATCTAGGCACTCGATCCCTATGGCCAAGAGAGAGAAAAGTTTGGCTACTGCTCCAGGTGGCAGCAGACCTTGGCATCATCCATGTGGCCCTGGCTTTAGGTGCAAGGAAAATGCAAGAGTTCTGAGGTTAAAGAGGCTCCCACCAAGATTTCAGAAGGCCTGGGAGGCCAGGCAGTGTACCCCTGAGAAGGCAGTGTGCAAAGCTGTGAGTGTGAAGAAAAAGTTGCCCTGGAGACCTCAGAAGTTTAGAAAAGACAGGACCGTGGATCATCTAAGGAAAGCTGCAAAGAGGGAGCAAAGTGAGCCTAAGAGAGAAGCCATGGGAGCTGTAACCACCAGAAGTGCCATAGGGGTGAACTCATGCAAGCTTTTTGGAGCTCATAATGTGCCACAAGTTGCTTCGGATGCTGCATGTGGAATTACAGGACACAATGTTAGCCCTGCTGGATTTTGGACTTGCTTTGGTCCCAATGCTCTATATTCCCCTGTTGGTGCCTTTTGGAATGGTAATGTTTATTTTGTGCCTTTAAATGTTGGAAGTGTTTAATTTTCATTTCTATGGGGGCAAAATGTTATGGTTCTAATATAAGCATGTCTTTGTATCTGGAAACTGGTTTAAGGAAATGTGTCTGATTGACAAGTTGACAAGGGGTGGAATGTTATGGTTGATACATTGTGTCAACTTGGGAAGTATAGAGGTCTGGCTGAGTGATTCAGCAGGAAACCAAATTGCTTACTTTGCACATCCTGAGCCTGTGGAAAAGGAAGGCATGGAGATTGTGTGAGAGCTTCACACCCCCTGGGTGGAGGTAGGCTGTTTACAATGTAAGGGAAGAGAAGAGGCTGCTTGCAGCCACTCCTCCCTTTTGCTGGTTGTTTTTGCTGTGCTCTGCTGCCCTGAACAGTTTGCCATCTGCCATGTGACACTCTGCCTCAGAACCAGCCGAGTATGGACTGAAACCTCCACAAACTGTAAGCAAATAAATCTTTCCTTCCTTCATTTTGGGCGTTGGGTATTTTGTCTCAGCAGCTAGAGAAAAGTAACCAAGACAGACCCTTAGCAGGAGGTGACACCCTTTGGAAAATAGAATCTTTCATCTCAGATGTGGGAGGATGGGAATTATACAGTCAAGAGTCAAGAGTGATGTTAAGGGATACTTCCATCACTTGGTTCCTGAGTCCATGTATTTTCCTAGTGAGAATCCCACGTCATGTTGAAACCTCTGACAGAATGCCTGTATGCTCTGAAGGGTAACACCTGAACCTTCCTTCCAAGCTGACACTTTGTTTGTACATTCGGAAGGCTATTCCTGGATTTGGCGAGATCAGATGTCTGGATGCTGTGGTATGTGATGCAACCAGTAGATCCCACATTACTGACACCATTTTATACTTCCTTCACTATAAAATGGGTCTCCTGGACAGATGTTCCATTGTGTGGGATTCCATACCTGTGAACCATGCAATCCATAAGAGGTTGTAGTCAGAAAAGACAAGCATACATTTGAAACTGGTATCTATTCTCATAAGGTTGAATCAGTTGACCAATATAATCAATTTGACATCAACTGGCCCTTGGACTCCTTGAGGAATAGCACCACATGAGGGGGCTCAGTGTTGGTCTATGGTGCTGGTAAGTCAGACATTTGGTGGCCGTAACTAAATGTCCTTTCTAAGTGGGAGTCCATGGTGTTGGGCCCATTTCTGCTGTAATGGCGATTATGTTCTTGTGTTAGCTCTGGCGTGGCTACCGATGAAACCATGCTCATGAAAGATGAAGGCAGAAGAACAGAATGGGGAGAAGCTTCAGACCACAGTGCATGATGGACAGGAGCCATCCAGTGAAGGGTGGCTAAAGTCAGTTGGCTGAGTAACTTTCTCTGCCTGTGTTCAGTGCTTTGCTGTGGTAGGTAGTTTCTGGTGGGAGATAAAGTAGGATCCAAAAACCCTTAGAGTTCATGCCAACTCCCATATTCCATTAATGTATGTCTCCTGACAAGACATCCTTGTCTCCAGTGTCCTACTCCTTTCCCTTCCAGAGCCCTGACTGGTCAGCCAGACACTGGCCTCTCTCCGGGGGTCTTTACCTATTCTCAACTCAGGACCCCTATCCTTCCTTTGGAAGCAGCCTTTTATGAATATGGAACTGAGAGCTGATGCATATTTTCTCCCTTTTGATCCTTTAAAACTATTTTTCCTCTGTCTTCCCACTTGCATTTCTTCTAACCAGAAAACCTCCGTCACTGTCATCTTCATTCTTATATAACAGGTTCTTTCTCCTCTTCTCTGGTTCTCCTCCCCTCCTTCAATGGTTGGGTTATAAGATGCCCAGGTGGAGATGTTTCATGTTTCTTGTGCTTTGATTTTGTTCGTGTGCATGAATCTGTGGTGTTATCAAATTTAGGAAACACTTTAGCCATTATTTCTTTTAAAAAACTTGTCCTTTCCTCCCTCTTCTCTCTGTTGAGAGACCCACTTATATTAGGTCATGTGACATTGTCCTGGCGCTCTCTGAAGAGTCTGTTCATTTTTGTTGCTGTTGTCTTTTCTCTGTGTGTTTCAGCTTAGATTGTTTCATTACTGTGTCTTCAGGTTCACTCCAATATTCCTTCCTTACCCATGGGAGATACATTCCAAGACCCCACTGGATGCTTGACCCTAGGTAGTACCAAGCCCTATGCACCCTGTGTTTTTCCTACAATACATACCTATGATAAAGTTTAATTTCTACATTAAGAATAGCAAGAAATTAACAAATATAATGAACCATAAAATAGAGCAGTTATAAAATATACATTTATGAAAGAGCTCAAAATTTATGAATTGTTTAATTCTGAAATTCTTCACTTAATAATTTTAGACCATGGTTACTATAGGCAACTGAAACCACAGACTGAAAACCTGTGGTTAAGGAGGGAATGAATGTAATCTTTTCTTCCGCAATATCTAATCTACCATTCATCCACACAGTGCATTTTTCATCTTGCACATTATATAGTGAAATCTACAAGTTTAACTGCACAGGTAAGTTACTTCAACACAGTTTGCTTCTCTGAGATCTTACTTTTAGGATTTTTTAGGCAGTACTGGAGCTATACTAATTATTCCACTTCACTGAATCAAATCTGCTATATATTTGACCCAATGACTCATGAATCTTGGGGTTTTCATTGTGGGTAGTGGGAACAAGCACTATTCCCATTCTTACATGAGTATAGAGGCTACTCCCTGCAATCATTTCAGATGGTTCCATTCCCCACCCTGGGCAGTTTTCTCATACACAGAACATACTAGTTCTCAGCCAAGTAGTTGAGGAAGCCTTTCTGTAGGTCTCTATAGTTTTCCCTCTGTGTAGCTATTTCCTCTCCCTATCGTATCCTACAGTCTCCAGCTGCCTTGTTTTATCCACTTTCTTCTCAATGCAGGGGTCTTTCTGAATTTCTCTTCCTGTGCTGTGGCCTGGAACCTCTTTCCAGGTGTTAAACTGAGGCAAGCATGAAGTTTCTTTCATGTGATTTCTGTGTTCTCAGGCATTGCTCTGCATTATTTTTAGTCCAGTGTCTTGAAAACCAATGCTTCCTAGACTTTGTCCATTTTTGGTGTTTCAGGCATAAGACAGTATCTGAAACATTCTGTATCTTGGTGAGTAGGTAAATTCCCCAAATCTGTTCCTCTGTGTTTGCCTCTATTTGTGAGTGTTGAATACCAGTCTTATTAGCCGCCTGAGTAATTTGCTGTGGGGACACCAGTTTCCTCATTTCCCTACAGATCAAGCCACCATAGCTGTTCTTTGGCCGTGCCAGTATTTATGACTGCTGCAAACCCCTGGCTGCTTATATGCCAGAAAGACATCATCCTCATAGTTATTAGTGAACTCTATTCTGCGGTTACCTCTCCTACCCACTGCCTTCATCCCACAGAAGAGACCCAACACTGAACTCATTGCTAGTGTCCCTCTCACCAGTGAGATACTGACGTTATTAGTAAGGAGTGTACCCCCTGGGTCTCCCAATAAACCATTATCTTCTTCTGATAGGTCTCTGGCTTCCTATAAGGCTGCACATCCCTTTCCCTCCATCTTTTCCCTTCTCCTTCATCTGCTAGGGTATTTTAGATCTAAAATGACCCCCAATGTCTCATGCATTTGTAAGGTGATTGGATTATTGGGGCCTGTAGCTAACTCGTCAGGGGGTGGAGTCCAGTGGGAAGAAGCAGGTCTCTGTAGGCACAACATGGAAGGGTAGAGCCCCCTACCCCACTCCTCCCTTGACTCTCTGCATCCTGTCCACTATGAAGTGAGGAGCTATTCCTCCATCAGGCCCCCCATGCCACCAGGCCTTCCAGCCTTGGAGCCAGCTGACCATGCAATGACTGAGACTGCTAAATCATGAACCGAAATAAACCCATCCACCTTTTAGTTGCAGGTGTTGGGTATTGGTCTCAGCCATGAGGAAAACAACTAAGACAACACTTCTACTTCCTCTTGCATGGACCGTTGCTTCCTCCAAGTTTCTAAAAGCCTTCATAGCTGTGTTTAGCCCATCTCCCGAGGCCCATGCCAGCAAGTAAGCTCTACGTTCCAGAAGAGTGTCCTCACTCCAGCAGATTCTTGCTTATTCAGTCCTAAATTCTGGCTCCCTTCATCAAGCAATCCCGGAAGCATCTCCCGGAGGGAATCCTCCTGACTCCCACCAGCACGCACTTGCTAATTCATGCAGCTCCCTTACAACAGTATTCCACCCTCACTTGCCATGTTGTCCACAGGCTTATCCTGGAACAGTGTTCACAACTTTATATATAAATTGAAGCCTGATGGATTTAGTAAAGCTGTGGAAATCCTGAGTGTACAGAGGGGTTAATACTCATGAAGTGGACACACCCAGCTGCTCAGCATCCAGACCAAGTAACAGAGCACAGCTAGCTCATCAGAAACCTTTATGGTACTTCCCAGTCAGTGTTTGCATGCTCAGGATAGGGACAAGCCTGCCTTCTACCTCGCAGGTTAATTTTACCTGGTTTTAAACACAGTGAGATGGACTTTCTCATCTTGACAGCTAAAGATCCTGGCTGATTCTCTCTCTCTCTCTCTCTCTCTCTCTCTCTCTCTCTCTCCAGTCCCTGAGCAAGTCTCATCTCCTCCAGGGAGCCCTCCTGGATCACCCCAACTTTCCAATCTCTCCTTTCTCACAATGCCAGCTGCACCCAGGGTCTTGCAAATGTCTCATCTTCCTCCCACACACATTATCACCTAATATTCTCTGACCGGATCTTGAGCTCCTCTGCCCCCACTTTCTGCTCATAGGCCTCTCATTCCTTGGGAGCCATTGGAGAACAACCACATGGGGGCACATTGGCAATGGACTGGTGGCAGGTGAGCTTCCCATTCCCATCTGCTCCCGGATGTCCACACATAGGCCCACTGGAGAGCCAATAGAGCCAGCCACCACCCCAGACTTATACTAAAGTTCAAAGACATCACCACGGCCCTCTAGGCTTCCCCAGAGACATAGAGGCCACACCGCTTCGCTGGGATCACTCACCCCAGCTCGCCAGCACATCCATCCTTGATATTAGTGGAAACCCCTGAATGGGCTGTGACTAACATACACTGCTGCAGTTCCTAGTTCAGCCATGGAATGCCTCATCATCCAACTGGTCAGAGGTGAGGAAAAAGGGGAGAAAATGGACCCCTCCCCAGCTTCTGGGGACAGCTCCATGCACAGAGAGGGCACAGCATTTTGGAGTCCTGTGGTGCAGAGTTTGAGTCCAGTTCTCCCACCTCTTTAGGTAGGTCCTGTTCTTTGCCCAGTCCTTAGGAACTTTTGCTCAACTTGGGACATTAAGAAGCCACACTGTTGTGAGGCTCAAAGAAGGTGCTGTACAGCAGCACTGGCGAACTTACAGCACATGTGCTATAGCAGGCTGTGCGTGTCATTGAAAGCTCTAGAAGGCTCTCCGCCACTGCTGTGTGGTCTTAGCACTCTAGGAGACTGAAGTAGGAGGATTTCAAATTCAAGCCCTGACTGATCAACTTAGTGACTTAGATCCTATATCAAAAAAGACATTTTAAAACTGTCTGGGGATGTACCCTAGTGCAGTCCCCAGTACTGTGTTCCGTCCCCAGCACGGCCACAAAGTGAGAAGGGTCAGGGAGAGGGAGTGGTAGAGGAGTAGCATCCTGTCCCAGAAGAGCCACAGTCAGCTGTGTGGAGGCAGTTACTTGGGAAATAGCAGCTCCCTATCTCCGAATAAATGTGCGGGGTGGGAGTTCTTGCTCTTGCTCTATTTCTATCTGGCTTCCCACTCCCTTTGCAGCAGACAGGGAAACCCTGCAGTCGCCTCTAAAGCCTCACATCACCTCTTCACTATAGCAGGCTGCATGTAAAGTTCCAATTTCTCCCGTATAATGGGCCCCAAAACAGGATGTGGTGAGGATCCTCATCACAGGGTCAGCAAAATCCTTTGGTGCAAGAGAAGGAATGTCAGTGGTCTGGAAGCAGCATAAGGGTATCTCTTTGACCCATTTTACAGATAGATAAACCAAAGCTAGAAAGCTGTAAGTATCCACTAGCAGGACCTGCTGACTCTTGTTATGACCCTTTTTTTCTACAAGGTTAATGCTTTCCAAAGGGTTTGTGTACTTGGGCTGCTCAAAATGTGGCCTGTGGATTGTGCTGGTCCATGAACCGCTTCTCACTGATTCCTGTTGAAATCACTTCAGAAATCAAAGGTAAATGTTTAGAAGATGCCATTGCTTTTTGGAAATTGCCACAATAACTAAGTTTATGGCCAAAGGACCCGCTTCTTTGAACAGGGTATAGAGCCCTTTGCATGCTGAGTGGCCTTGAGGTGGGAGCTACACAGCAGCCTCGGGTAGTAACCATGTGTTGGCCCCATGTGGACTGAGAATAAATGGAAACTAGTGCCTAAGCACACACAGCTTGACAAATCACTGTAACATAGACTTGGGTGATACCTGAGAAAACTGAATGATGAGTACTTTTATGGTAATAGGAATTTTATCTGTTGTAGAATCATGCAACTCTAAATCTACGATTCATGGCTATTTTGGTTTGGTATAAAGCTAGAAGGGTATTCACATGAAAATTTTTAAATCTAAAGAAAATGTCAACAAAATATCACACAAGTGGTATGTGGGTAGATAAAGTAAAACCAGACAAACAAGAAGGAACAAAGGTAATATGTGATAAGGACAAGGAGCCAAGTCCATTTGCTAAAAACTAAGAAATCTGCATCTTGAAAGTTTAGAAAAACTAATAGCAAGCAATGCCATGTTTCTTTTTAATATGGAGAGTTACATCATTATCTGTGATAACCTGACCATTAATATTCTTTCAAGGTGAGTGCTTGTGCTTCCTATTTTACAAGGGAAAAACAGGGCCCTTAGGAGACCAAGGGCCTGGTTGTTGGTTGTGTGAAGGCAGAGTTCTAAGCCAGACTGGTCTGGACACAATTTGGAAAAAAGGAGAATCTCCACCTCTGAGCCTGGGAGAGTCATTCCAGGAAGAGGGCAGCATAGACCCAATTCTAACCTCAACAAAATTTGAACCTGAAGAGCCCCCAAAATGGCCTAGTTCATCCCCTCAGGCAGCGCAGGCCCTGTCCTCTAGGTCTTGCGTTAAAAGATATCTGCTTTGTGGGTCCAAATGATTGACTGCTTCTGACCCAGAACCTTCTTCTCCATCCATCCCTTCCTTCCCCATGCTGGGCCCCTGACACCCCATTGGGGTGGTGACTCTTTCGAAGATGCTAAAAATTGCTTTATTTTTCACCACTAATTTTCCAACAAGCTCAGCCATCAGTCCAGTTGGCCTGCAATGAAATTTTATAATTATACAAAAGCCTGGGTCAGTGACCTCCTGATTGCAATATCTTGTCTCTTTTGTCCCTTCCTTCCACCACCTTGCCCATGGGACAAAATTGCTTTGGCTTCCCCGGCAGCCTCCCGAATGAGGTGGTATTGGAAACTAGTGAGGCATGGCCCTGCGGAGGTGTTCATAGCTTTGCAATAATTTAGCCATTTTCATTTTGTTTGATTTCATTAACACCTGCGTCTCAGGGGAGATCCCAGTTGGGAAGGGGGAAAAAAACAAGTGATTTCAGTTGAAACTGAGTGGTTTTTCACCGCCTTCTCTTGTAATACAGACAGGGTGTGAAATGCCAAGGTGTAGTCAGGTCCGAGCTTGGTAAGGAAGGCCTTTCCTGTAAGGCAACCTTCACTGCTAAGTCTTTTGCTTTACCTCCTCAGTCCCTAAGTTCCTCCGCATCTCTCTCTGTGGGCACCAAGTGTGTGGGCCATACTGTCCCTTTCTCAAAGGGCTGGCCTTACCTGCCTGGTGGCTACACTCAGGGAGTAGGGCTCAGTGCTTAGCTCAGAACTAGCTTTGATGTGACTGTACTTCTTGCTTGTGGGGTGGCCTTGCATATGGAGCTCCAATTCTCTGAGCCTCTCCCTTGTAAATGACAAAGCTGGCAGGACCTTCCTCCTGGCTTGCACAGGATTAGCTGGGGGAAGATGTAGGTCACTGAAAGCCGCTGCAAGCTCAGGAGAGGGAGGAATGACTCTCGTGATGGTTGTTGCCTTCCCAGTCTCCTCCTCCTCCTTCATTATCAGGCCACCTGCAAACAGAAGTGAGCCCAGAGTGAGGGTGAAATACCTGCGGACAGTGCTCACGGGCTGAGGGGCAAAGTCCGCCAGCACAGATTTCTCCAGAGAGATTTTTATCCAAAACAAGCCTGCAGGGCACAGCCTTTCTCAAAGGCCTGAGAATCCAGGGTGACTTGGCGATGTGCTAGTGATGGGGAAAGACACTGGCGGGTGGCTGCTAGAGGAGAGAATACAGGGCTGAGAGCAAAGCTGCTTCCACTGTGGTTGTAGCGATTCCAGACAGACGGAAACATTAGTTTGTGGTGGCGGTGTCTTCCAAACACTCCGCAAGCCAACCACGGGGCAGCAGCGTCTGCTTCCAGCATCTCAAGAGGTTGACCAGCCTGCAGAGGAGAGTCCTTCCGTGGCTAGGGGTGAGCATGTGCAGAAAAGTGGCACTCACAGAGTATTTAATGTGTGGGGTGTTCCAAACACTTTCCGTGTTGTATCTCTTTTCATCCTCAAAAGTGGCTGCTGCCACTGTCCTCATTTTGCTGATAGGAAACTTCAGATAGTGGGAGGTAAAGACCCTTCTTGGTCTAGTGACCAAGACGTGAGAGAGCTAATCTTCATTCAGGCAGCTTTAAATCCATATTGTCTTCAGCTGTTGGACAGCTCCGGCCAGTACAAATTTTCTGTGTCTTTAAAGTCTTCCTCCTGGACCTTGTGCCCTGGAGGTTCAGGTCTGTATGCAGCGTCCTCTGCAGATGTCACCAAGCTCCAAGGAGCTAAACCTATACATGGATGGCTGCAACCCCAAACCCAGCTCCTGGGCTCCAGGCTGAAAATGCCGCCAATCACAGCTCATGGGCCCTGAGGTAAGGAGCTCTTCCGGGTCATCTTCCTCTGGGCTGTGCCCCAATACCAAGAGCCCTCAGAACCAGCTCTGCCCACATAGAGGCGGGGAGACCTTTCACCCCGCCCTTCCCAACACTCAGCCTCCAGCCAGGAGTTGGTGGTTGCATCATTCTCCAACTTCCACCTGCTCCAGAACCCTCTAGGTCACTGGTGAAACCTCCGACTCCTGGGCTCCACATCCACACGTTTGACATCAGGAGGACATGGGGAAGCCAAGATGCCCACTTGTGTAAAAGGGCCACAGGGATTCCTAGGCAGAGGAGGAGACAGTGGAGGCTGGGAAGATGTCCTTTCACTCTGCTTCAAGACCGGCCGGAGGTCCTGACACATCCCTAACCAGACACCCACACTGGAGGGTCAGTCAAAGCACTTAGGTGTTCTCTCTGCATCATGGGAGGCCCCTCCCATCGCAGGATCCTCCCACCTGCTGCCTTGATGGCTGGGACATCTCGGAGTCCACGGGAAAGCCCCGGGGCCATAGTGCAGCCAGCCCACTACAGCAAATCCTCACCGTCTCAGCCTCAGCTCCTTCATTTCTGAGTTTCTGTTTTCTTTCTCTTCCTTTCATTCTTTCTTCTTTCTCTCTCTTTCTTCTCTCCTTCCTTCTTCCCTCCCTCCCTCCTTCCCTTCTTTCTTTCTTCTCTTGTCACTCCTACCTCATGTCCTTAACCTTGCTGTCCTCTTCTGACCAGCTCCTCTGCAGCTGGCAGCCCCCGCACACTGAGACTTCACCATCATAGGGTTCTGCTCCATTTTTCTTGATAGTGTTGAAATTTCTCATTCTCACAGGATGACTCTATCTCTTATTCTCCATGCCTCAGTTTCCATATCTGTAAATTGTGGATAATTTTACTCCACGGGGACATTAGGATGATTAAGTGAGTTTATGTGGGCCGGACACTCAGAACAGTGCCTGGCACATAACAAGCACCATCCTAGAGATGTCTTATTCTTTTATATTAGTACTGTTAGCAGCATCTGGAGCAGCCCTTGGCACCTGCCAGGCCCCCAGCACATACTTTTGAGTGATACACAGATGGGTAGAGGAACAAGACGCAGAGAGTCTGGAAAGCCCCACCCTGTCTTCTCCCCAACCCCAAGCCACCCCCCCTCCCGGTGGGCTGTAATTACCCAATAAGGAGAAACCCAGCCCCGGGGCTTCACCCACAGTGCATTTTCCAAAGATGAAAAGCTTATTCGTTAATAACTACATAGCAATATCTAAAATTTTGGTTGCATTGTGAGGCCGGGTGCCTTCCCCATTCACCAGTAATGACAGACCACTTAAAAATAAATAACACATATAATTTAAGCAACTAAAACAAATAGCAGTGTTGGCTTTCCCTGGGAAAATGTTTTTGCTGTTTCCTCGAGGCGTGCCCACGGGTGCCCCTGTCTCGGCCTCCCTGCTGCTTTCTCAGCAGGCGGCCTGGGAGCGGAGAGCACAGAGCAGCCACGGGAGGAGGGCTCACCAGCAGCCTCCCGAGCCTCGTCCTGGAGAAGCCTGGCCTTGTTCTCCCCACAGCTTCTCCCTTCACACCTGCGTCCACTCTGTTCGGGGCACCTCTGCCCCAGGCGTTACAAATGCAAGCG
Organism: Dinomys branickii; assembly: GCA_004027595.1. Classification (NCBI taxonomy): domain Eukaryota; kingdom Metazoa; phylum Chordata; class Mammalia; order Rodentia; family Dinomyidae; genus Dinomys; species Dinomys branickii. The sequence continues at coordinate 40,440 of PVLD010003165.1, forward strand.
CCAGCAGAAACCCATGGTCACCATACCTGGGCATAGGGTGTGATGGGGACTGGTGGGGACTGTGGCAAATGGAAGAGCCAATGTCCCTTCCAAGGGAGACAAACCTACAGGAAGGCAAGGCCAGTTGTACAAAATCTTCTGACATTTCAGTAGGTAAATAAATAAACGCTGGCCTCCAATTTGGATTTCAAATACTAGTCTTTCAGGGAACCTCAAAGCTACTGCATTGTGGGGCAGGTGCCTCTGATGTCATCTTTTATTTCTCTTTTATTCACCCTGCCCAGGGCACACCATGTTAGGTACACTCCCACCTCAGGACGTTTGCATTGAAAATTCCGTCTATCTAGAATATTATTCTCCCAGATAATCTCACAGCTCAAGAGGCCAATATGGCGGGAGCAGAGTAGGTGGGGAGGACTTCAGCAGGTAAGAAGCCAGAGGGGACCCAGAACAGCCAGATCGCAGGCAGAGGGGAGAGAGGCTATAAACTCCCCGGGGTATTTTTGGTCATCATGAAGATCAGGAGGGCTAACCGCACTTAGTGAGTAGGGGTCCAGCGTGCCAGCTTCCGGTGGCGTTTGGACAGCCCCTCACACAGGATTCCCGCCAAAAGTCAGGGCAGGCAAAAACCCAGTTATGACTGGAGCGTGGAATCTAATGGTCTCTTATTTGGCTTTGGTTTGCACGATTGTACTAAACACTTAGCATTCTGGGATTGCTGTGTGTGTGTACATCAGAGGGAGGGATGCTCTGTTTTGGGGGAGCATTACTGGGGGTTGCTCACCTTCACTGGACTCCACCACTAAAAGCCAGGTCATGTGTAGAGCTGGTATCACTGTCAGAGTGTCAGACTGTTTTGAGCACCACATGCATGGAGTGCGTATACAGGAAAGCCACCCTATGAGGGGCCGGTTGCCTCCTTCCTCCTTCTTCATTCTTCAGCTGAGTCGGGCTGACACGCTGCATATGGAGGTGACTGTCATCTTATCACCAAGTAGCTTCCTTATAATTAATGCTCCTTTAGAGTATAGTTAGGATATTACTATGTGGCACATATGAATTTATTTAAACAATGTGTTTAGATAGGTTAATTTCATTTCAGCACAGCGTTGGGGCATCCCAGTGAAATTACTATTTAAAAACAAAGAAGAAGGAAAAGAAGCTGGACCTATGTTCATGAGTCCTTGGATATGGGATGTACAGGTCAGAGTCAAGAGCCTGGCTTTTCCTTGGCTGAACCAGGAGGCCTGGGAGGGTTTGGATGCAGAGACTTCTCTGAATGGCACTTCTCAGAGCCCACTCTAGGGAGTCCTTGCAGAAGCAGAGATTTCACTGGTGACACATTCCACCACCCCAGATGCGACCACAGGAACGGGATGCAGAAGGTAGGGAGCATGGAGCAGAGAGGTGTGCCAAGCGGTGGGATGTGGGAAGTGAGAGAAGACTTGTGGACAGCTCCAAGGTTGGTTCTGAGCTACTGGCCAGGAAAGGACATGGTCAGTTTTAGACACAAGAAGGAAATCTGAGTCTTGGTCTGTAAGTCAGTCTGTGCTCAGTAAAGAGAAATCACCCACCCCCATTCTTCCACCCCATGCCACCACCATCACCACTAGTTGCCCCCAAGATGGTACCACAGAGTGAGCATGAGGCTTAGTGTGAGAACACCTGAGCTTGAGTCCCAGTGCCCACAGCAACCTGTTATGTGGTCCTGGGAAAGTCACCTGGCTTCTTTGGGATCCTTCCCTTCATCTAAAATGGTATCACTGATAGAAGACAAAACTGAGCCAAGTGGGCACTGCAGAGAAAGGAGCTTGACCCCGACAGTGCCCTTGCTCCTGTCTCCTGTGCTGCTCATGTCCCTGCAGGCCGCCCTCAAGAAGGTAAACGACACTCAAACCAACTCTTAGTTTCATCTTCGCTTTATATTATCTATACCCTGATCCCTTCCCAAAACAAACTTGAGGTGTCTTTCAACCATGCATGCATGCATGCTGGCACACGCACACACACACACACACACATACACACACACACACAGAGGGATAAAAAAGGAAGGAAAGAAAAACGAAAAGAGGAAACCAGATAAACTGGATTCAAAACTATCAGAGCTGCCATGGTGGCACCATACTGGGCCCAAATGCCAGACAAGGCACAATGGAAAAATCCTCCATTGCTGAGCAATATCCTGTCCCCAAAGCACAGAGACTTAACACACAGTTTGGTATAAGTCTCACATCTATGAAGCAGATGGACAGTTCTGAACCACATGCAGCGGAGCTGATCTTGCTGGGCTCACTCATGCATCTGGCATCCTAGGAGGAGACTGGCTGCTGACTGCTCTGAGATGCCCTCAACCACAGCACCTCAGCTCTGCTTCAGGTGGTCACCAATCTTCCAGCAGACATGGTCAGGGAGGCGGCCACTGCAAGACCTCTTCCTCTAAACTTAGAACAGGCACATCACCCTCCACCTGCTATGTTCAGTTGCTCTGTCCAGACTCGCAGGACAGAAATTAGACTCCACCTCTTTCAGAGAAGATGAAGGATTGTCACTATTTTTGTAATTCACCAAATGACTATTTCCGTAATTCTATCAGAGAAAAAAAATGGCAGTTTTTTAGAAGACAGTTGTTTCCCTTGACCTACTCAAAGAAATGCTCCAAGAGTATACACCATATAGGCCTCACTGTCTTCATAAGAGTGATGGTTAGTGAGTGCTTATTATGTGCTGTACAAGTACTTTACATTCCAGTGTTTCAGAAAAGGCAGGCGACACCACAGGACTCTTAGTCGTGCAGAGTTTATTTAGTATAAGGATGAACAATTAGCATGTGGCCTTTATTTTTTTCTTACTGCTTTCCATTTGTGATAAGTGATATTAGTTTTCCTCATAAGCTAATAATACAAAAATCTTTTGAGTGGATTAATTTCTGTCTCTCCAGGTAGGTCCATTTAAAGAACCATTAACTAAATAACGGGATGTAGCCATAGTAATATTCACGTGAGGGCAGGCAGTGATCTGAAATTTGAAACATACACTAAATTATCCCTTTCCATCCCTGAGATGATGCAGTTAAGACTTCCATTTTGCAGATGAGGAAACTGAGGACAGATGGGCCTATAGAAACTCAGACTCAGTATGCTGCTAGATGCGTGTTCTAGACAAAAAGACCCCAGGCGGAGGCTCCCTGGTGGCTTGTAACAGAAGGCCTGGAGCCTTGCAAATGCTGGCAGCCAAACCTGTCACCAAATGAGAGCCCTGGGGCTCCCAGGGGCCTCCCCTGACTGGGACTTCAGAGGATAATGAGGACCTCTGGCAAGAAACCCTCAGAGTCTGAGCCAGACAGAATCTGATGAGGCTGCTCCCTGGAAACACAGTGAGGAGTCAGGGGAACCTTCATGGGAAAGCACTCTCTACAGGAACTGAAATCCCCTTACACCTGGGCAGCCAAGCATGCACTGCGGCACTGCAGGACTTGGGGGAAAATAACCCTGCTTCCGGAAAGTGGGAAGGGGAGAACCTCCCACTACCCGGTGCATGATGCTGAGGAAACGGTGTGTCCTGCAGGGCCAGCCCCAGGGCAGGGCCTGACCCCACCCCCACCTCCCCCAAGCAGGACGGTGAGGGGGATGCGGCCGTGCTGTGCCCTCCAGCTTCCATGCCTCACCCACAGGTAGCAGCTCATTCAGGGCCCCAGGAAACAGACCAGCATTGTCAGCTGAGCTGTGTCCTCCAGTTCCTTTTGGACGCCTAGCCCCCAGTCCCTCAGAATGTGGCAGTGTCAGGAGATGTGGCCTTTAAAGAGATGATTAAGGTTAAATGAGGTCAGTGGAGTGGGCCCTAATCTAATCTGATTCGTGTCCTCAGAGGAAGAGATTTGGACATAGATGGGCAGAGTGAATGATAACCACATGAGGACACAAGAAGAAGATGCCTCAGAGGCCTCAGAGGAAACGAAACCCACTCACACCCTGGACTCAGCTTTAGAGGTCCTGAGACTATGAGAAAATCAGCTTTGGTCAGTTAAGACACTGATCTGTGGTATTTAATTTTATGGCAGCCCCAAGTCAACCAACACAGCCCGTGAGCCCCAACCTGACCCTCCCCTACACGTCCCTCCTGCGGTCTGCCTGTTTCTCTCCCTCTATTTTGCCATATGCCTTGGGACCAGAGCATGCCCCAGCAGGGACCAGCACACAGGGCTGTGTTCACTGCCAGCCCCACCAGCAGGGTGGTAGTTTGGGGGCAGAAAAGAGCTGAGTTGGAGCCACGTGATCATCAGCCTGGTTTTGCAACCTGAACCTACCTGATAGCGGAGTGACCTTGGCAACCCTGAGACATCTCCAGCCTTAGTTTCCTCTCCTGAGAGATGAGAACAGGAATCAAAGCCACCTCATGGCGGTCTTGCGGTGCTTCATTAAATGAGATTGTGCAAGTGAAATGCTGTGAATATTTGGCCCAGGCCTGGCACTGAGGAACACAGGTGCCCTTATTATATCCGCTCCCTGCCCCAGAGGAGAGGCCCTCGGCCTGTGTCCAGGCCTGTCTTTGTGCTCCCCCATGTTCACTTCATGCCCCAGGGCCTTTGCTCCGCCTTTTACCATCACCTGCATGTCATCCCAGCCTGGCTGTACCTGGGGCTCCCTCCGCACCATTCCCTATGCCCCTTGCCATAGCCTCCCTAGAGGCTGCCACTTGTCACCCCACAGGGCATTCCTTACCTGTGCCCAGGGGCATGATGCTCTGTAGCCAGGGCCTAAGCCCTTCCCTTTTGCACACCCTTTGCCTGGCCTGTTTGATTTGTTCTAGAAAACAGCTCCAAGCCCCATACTCTATGACAGAAGCTTTCAACTGAGGGGGTGATTTCGCCTCCTTGGGGGTACCTGGCAATGTCTGAAGACATTTCTGGTTGCCACATCTGGAGGAGGAGGTGCTATTGTCTGTCACCTAGGAGATGCTAAACATCCTACAATACACAGAGCAACCCTATGACAAAGATTTAGCTCCAAGGTAGAGACCTCCTCCCCGCCCCAGCAGCAAGGCTGGGCCCTGGGGTCCCAGGTTATTCAGTGCTCAGGACAACACAAACCATCACAGGGCAGGCCCAACCCCAGCACCCAGAGCTGCCTGTGCCTGAAGCCAAAGCATCCAGCACCTGCCTTGCATGGCCTCCACAGGTCCCTGTGAGTTTGTAGGAAGCTACTGACTTCTGACCAAGGCCAGCTAAGGCTTGTTTTGGCCAGGAGGGGACAATATCCGATTCAAGGGGAACTGAATCGAACTGGGGAAGGCAGGGCTGGGGAGGAGGCAGAGGGAAAGGGCAGATCCGAGCAGGAAGTGGGTAGTAATTGTTATAATTAGCACAAGTATGGGTCTTTTCCTAGACACTGAGCACAGGAGGCCTCATGGTTATATGCTTCCTCTGTGAGATGCTTCCACTGTGAGATGCTTCCTCCTGACAGCCTCAGGGGTATCACTGTGGTTCCCATGCACTACATGAGGAAAACAAGAGAAAATCGGGATTTACCCCAAGTCACTCAGCTGGTCAATGAAGGAGCAGATGCAGAACTCAGACCAGCTATGATTGTTATTGAGCATCATTCTGCACTAGGTACAGTGAAGGTAGCAGATGGAGAGTGTGTGACCTCTGGATCTCAGGACTTTGGAGAAGCTGATGACACCTGAATCACACCCCCTACGGAGGCCCCACGCACAGTGAAGAAGAGGCCCTGCCCCTACTACCAGACTCCATCCCCATCCCACTGATTGGACTCTACAGGAGGGGTGAGGTCACCTGATAGAACATGAGTCAATCAGAACTTCTCTCCAAGAAACAGGAAGTCAAATTGCCAGTCAGGTGGCCGTGGGCAGGGGAAAACTATGGTGAGACTGGTGCTTAAAGCCAAGGGCAGGTGAAGGTGAGGGAAAACATACCTTGCCATTAGTCTCAAGAGAAGGAAGGAACTTTCACTTAGGGAGCTGCTGATCCCTGCTGAGGACCTTAGGGAGACTCCTGAGACAAGAATTCCTACCCAAAACCCTTCTAGTTTTCCCCAACACATTTGGAATAAAATACCCAGACATCCCTGCAGTCAGTGAGGCATCAGGTGGTCTGGCTCCTGACTACCTCTCTCACTCACCAGCTACCCTGCCCAGCTCTCTGTCTCTTTGCTGTTCTTTGAACATTTTATGTTCCTGCCTCAGGGCTTTTGCACTAGCTGGAGCACTTCTTCGACCACTGTTTCCAGGAATAGCTACCCATATGCTCTCACCACCACACAAATCTGCTTGCATCTCACATGGTTATGCGTTCTTCATGGTCTGGCCTCTTTAAAACAGATCCCTCCTCTCATCCCTCTTCCTGTCCATCTCCTCATCCTGCCACCCAGATACAAATCTTGCTATTGATCATATAAGTCATCTATAATGGATCTCATATACGTGTTGTGCATCACACATATCACAAATATACCTCATACATGATTTAATGAGATAATTGATCCAAAGTGTTTGGGCCATAGAGAGCCCTCTATAAATATCAGTGGTTATTTTTCATTTGTATAGGTGCAATGTGTGGCAGGTTTTAAGGTGCCTAATAGATGTGAGTTGTGTTTTTCACTGGGATGATCCATTGGGATCTCAGTTCCTTCACCAGTGGAATGGGATTGTTGCAAGAATTAAATGAGATACTTGATGCAACATGTTTGGCACATATAAGCCCTCTATAAAAAGAATTGGTTGTTTTTAGTTAATATACAAATGCACAAACATGTCCTTACACCCAATCCTAAAGGTACCGGCCATTCTATGCATGGTCCCCACAGGGTCAGCCACTAGTTCAGCAGACCTGAGACCATGAAGTCAGTGGCTAAAGAAGGAAGGCACCAGTCTCACCTCCTCCATGCTCACTGCTTCTGAGGTGATGCCAGCGTACTCATCCCTGGAGTCTTCTTTTCCCTCTCACACTGCAGCCCATGGTCTCTAGCACACAGGCAGGCAGCCTGGCATCCCTATACAAAGCCCCAAGCCCACATCAGACCCCTGACTGCTCCCCCTGCAGAGCCCAGACCACCAGGCTGAGCTGCCACCATGCCTCTGTGCAATGTTCCTCCTTATTAGGCATCATTAGGTACACAGTAATTATAATAATTATATGCACTGCTTAGGCGGCCATCCTCAGTAACAACCACCGCTATTCAGAAGTCATAATTGCTGCATCAAGATTAAAATGAAGGCTAATTAGATGTCAGCGGCTCCCCCATCCAACTCATAGCCCCCTACATAATCTCTATATCCAAATTGCCTCATGACCACCGGCCATCCTTGCTTAAATTGCACAACCCCAAAACAATCAGATCCATGGGAGAGCATGGATTGGCCTGTGAGATGGAGAAGGGCATGTGATATGTGGAGGGGGACTTGAAAGGTGCTGGATCATTTAGAAAGCAAACTTTGGGGGCAGGGGGTGGCTGAAGAATTTAAGCTGGGAGTCAGGAGATGGGGTTTGAATCCTGGTTCTGTTGGGGTTTGCTGTGATGCTGGGTAGAAACTTCCTTTCCCATCTGAAGTGGAAGGGATTAATGTCAGGAAGTGCTGCGGGCCCCTTTATAAACTACCCAGTGGTACTTTACAAGAGAGTGTGTTCATCAGCTCTTCATTACTGTGGCAAAATACCTGGGACAATCAACTTGAAGGGAGGGAAGGTTTGCTTTGGCTCACAGTTTCAGAAGTGTCAGTCCATGGCCAGTTGGCACCATTGCTCTGGGCCTGTAGTGAGACAGCTCATTATTACAGAGGTGCTTGGTGAAACAAGGCTGCTCACCACGTGATAGCCACGAAGCAAAATGAGAGAGGAGGCTCCAGGGTTCCAATCTGCCTTTCCAGGGAATGACCCAGTGACTCACCTCCCTCTAGCCAGACCCTCCTGCACAGGTCCCAGCACCTCCATCAGCTGAGAAATAAGCCTGTAACACCTGCACCCTTGGGGGATTCCCAGCTGTCATAGGAAGCAATAAACAAAACAGATATGAGCAGATCTGCCTTGATAAAGGAAGACACCTTGATCCTAGAGAGCTCTGCCCTCTTCCACCCTCCCAGCTCCATCTAAGATACCACCACCAACCTTTGTGTTTCCTGAGAGGCCTACAGGAAACTGTCGGCCTGGTACTGTCTAGGTGATGGTTTCCAACATGACCCATGTTGGAACTGCCTGGGGAGATTTTGAAACTCCCACTCCACACAAGTGTCTAGGGTGCAGCCTAGACAGCAGGATTTTTTTAATCTCTCCAGGTGACCCTAAAATGTAGTCACATTTAATAAGCCCTGCTCTTTAGGCCCCCCACACTTGAGTACTTGAAGGTGCTGTATCTATGACTCTTCCCGGCTTGGTACCAGAGCTCCCCCACTCTGGGCTTCAGCTTCCCCATCTGCCAGGATGAGAGTGGTGAACATTACTTCCCTCCGATGGAGACCACTGCAGCACTTGGCATGCTGGGAGCACTGAAGCACTAATGGCGTCTAGGTCTTCTCTTCTCTGGGAAGGCCTGTCCCCAGTGCTGCAAGAAAAAATAAGAAGGCAGCTAATGTTCTCTGCTCTCCGGAGTCAGCAGGAAACCATGCGGTGAAAATGAAAGGGTTAAATGGTAACACGCAGGCACACACACCCACGCACACTTAGTAAAATGGAAGGGGCCGCACTTGCCTGCAGGAAGAGCTTTAAGGACCACAGATAATGCAGGAAAGTCATTGGAAAAGCTGCAGGCCATCAGTGGGCCCTCGGTAAATGACAGGTCTGATTACTGGTGCATTCAAATCCCGGATTTCCCCAGATGCCTTTGGGGGAATACCAATCCCATGAGAAGATGCTCTGTGAAAATATAGCTATGCAGGCGATGAAGCTTGAGGAACACTGTTTCCTGCGTGCTGGAAACAAAATGTAAATGAGCACAATAAAGATGCTGAGAAGGCCTGCAATAAGGAATCTTGCTTTTCTCTTTGAGTTCCCAATCTTCTTTGACCACAGACTTCCACTAAGAGTCTATGGAATTAGTGGTCCACACATAGACATAGACCTCCAATAAATGATGTCTAGGCAAGGAAGGACTCCTTTTGGATAGTTTGAGGGAGAGTATTTTGTCTAACTTTAGCTTTAAGAGAGACAACATTCTCACATGGCCCAGCAGCACAAGGCTGTAGTGGCAGGACACACCAGCACGGGGCTGTGCGTATGGCTGTGTAGCTAGGCGTCAGCAAGAAAAGGAGACAATCAGGATGGGATCCATACAGAAGCTGCCCGTGGAATCCCATCAGGAAGGAGTGAGTACTGAACAGACCTTGGCTTTGGTAGCTTACCTATTTGCAATGCATCATTTCACCGACTGTAAAACTCCAGGGTTTAAAAAGAAGGATCTTCAGGCAGTTAAGACAGTGTTGGGGAGGTGTGACCTTTTGAAAGTTGTTTAGGTTTAAATAATTCTGTTACAAAAGGGCTTGATGGAGAAATTTGCTCCCTTCTTTGGTCTTTTTGCTTCTGTCATGTGAGGACACAGTGTTCACATGCAAAAAGTAGGCGAAGGTGACCCAGAATCAAGTAAAAAAGCAGACAACCTTGAGATGTTCAGAAATTTGAATTAATGCCCAAGGACTTTAAAACTGCTGTCATAATATGTTAAATAATTTAAAGGGAGACATGGACATGGTAAATGAAAATATGAGAAACATCAGTCAGGCAACAAAAGAACAAACTGGAAGTTACAGAACTGAGTATTATATCCAAAATTCAATAGTCACTAGATGGCCTTAGAAGCAGATAAGGTATTGTGAAATCCAGTGAGCTTGAGGATATATCAGTAAAAAGTACACTATCTGAAGGACAGAAAGAAAAAAGAAACACTTAAGAAATTAGCAGAGATTTACCAACTGGAACAATATTAAGTAATTATAACAGTCACCTCCCCAGGGACACTGGAACCCAATGCCAAACACCCACAACTTGCAATTTAAAGGAGGAGAGGTTTGTTTTGGTTCACAGTTTAAGAGGATTCAGTCCAAAGTTGGCTGCCTGCAGTACGAAAGGACATGTCAGAACAGCATGGCAGGGGAACGTTGTTCGCTGCACGATAGCCAGGAAGAAGAAAGAGAAGGGAGGAAACAGGGGCAAGAATACACCCTTCTGAGTCAACCCCTCAGTGACTTTCCCTTTCCAGCCAGGCCCTACCTCCGAACCTGAGACTTTTGAGGGAATTTTAGGTCTAAACCATTGCATTCTACCCTTGACCCTCCAAAGGCTACGTCATCATGCAAAATGCACTTAGTGTAGCTCTAAGAGTCCCTGATGTCTCAGTTCCAGCATTGCTGAAAAGTTCGAGTCCAAAGTCTCCTCTGAGACTCAAGGTAAATTCTTTACTGTGAGGCATTGTAAAAATTAAAAAAAGAAAATTAAACGTTTCCAACACACAATGGCGCAGGGTAAAGATTCCCATTCCAAGTGAGAGGAATGAGAGAATAGAAAGAAATCAGACAAAATAAAGACCCAGGAGGACAAACACTAAATCCTCCAGCTGTATCTGCAGCACTCAGGGTAGGTGGTGAGAAGATGTGAACTCCAAACAGTTCAGGCAGCACCACCCCTATGGCCTTGCTGGTTGCAGCCCATATGGTCTCTCTCTCTTTTAGACTAGCTATACACACTGCCTAGGCAGCCCTGAGTGAGCAGGACCCCAGAGACTCTCTACTCGAAAGATACACAGCTTTGTGCCCATGAGCCTTTGATGGGTAGGGTCTCATTGATTTTTGAGATGTACCCAAGGCATGTCCTACACAAAGCACTTAGTTTCTTTTTAATGATAATCTTTTCAGCAGCCATCCTACCTTTGCCTCACCTTTGCAGGCTCTTCCTTTCTGGAAAAACTTCAAACTTTTCAAATCATTTACTTATGCCATTTGCTCCTGATTCTCATTGTAGATCTGGATAGAAGCGGTCAGCAATGTCCATGTCAGTCTGAATGTTAGGCTGTCTTAAAATTTTCTCTACCAGATGAATTAGTCCACTGCCCTTAATCTCAGTCTCCCACGAAACCTCAGAATATGGGTAAAGCATAAACAAACTTTCTGTCAAAATGTAACATACGTGGCTTTTAGACCAAATGCTATTAACAGTCCTTGTTCCCAACTGAAACCTCTTGACCTGGCCTTTACTATGATGACCATTCCTGTCAGCTTTCTGGCATTCTGAACTCTGATCACAATGTCCCATCAATCTCCACTTACTCTGTTTGCAGTATTCTAAGAGTTCCCTAAGTGGCATCTCCAAACCTTTTCAAACTCCTCCTGCAAACCAGTCTCCACGGCTTCTGAATCACATGGTCAGGTACAGTCACAGAAATGACCCCACTCTGGTACAGATATCTGTATTAGTCACTGTCAATTCACTGTCAATGGGGCAACAAACTTGACACTTGCAACTTAATGGAGGAAAGGTACATTTTGGCTCACAGTTTTGGTAGGTTCAGTTCATAGTAAGCTAATTCTAAGGCAGAAACCACATAGCAACATAGTGCAGTGAAGGAAAGCTGTTCCCCACATGATGGCCAGGCAGCAGAAGCTGAGAGGAAGAGGCTCAAGACTACACTCTTCCAGCAGGGTATGATGGCGCAGGCTTGTAATCCCAGCCCTTGGGAGGTTCAGGCAGAAGGATAGCCACATGTTTGAGGCTATGCTGTGCTCCTTAGTGAATGCAAAGCCAGCCTGAACTACATAGCAAGACCCATCCTCAAAAAGAAAAATAGAATACACTCTTCCGAGTCATGCCGCCAGGGAGCACCCATTCCAAACAAGCCCAGTCTAAACGTGAGACTCTGGGGACATTTTACACACATAAACCAAAACAGTAATTTAAAATTAAGTAGTCAAATAAAATAAAGAGAAAAATATTTTGAAAGAGTATTTCCCAAATTTCACAAGAGTCAAGAAGCCCAGGTGGTTCTGAGTAACGGTGATGAATATAAAGAATATCACACCTAGCTATTTCACAGTCAAAATGCTAAATACACTACACAAAAGTAAAAGACAGAGCTGAAAAGCACTTAAAGAATTCACAAGGGAATATTGTATGGTTGATGGGTAATTTCATAAGAAATAGAGAAGAAAAAGGGGGAAAGCAATGATATCTTTAAGTTACTGAAGAAACCGGAACCTGTACATCCAGGAGGTTATATTTGGCAAAAATATTGTTCAAAAAGTGAAATGAAGCCAGTTTTAGATAAACAAAAGCTGATAGAATTTGCTATCACCTGATTTGCAATACTCACACACACACACACACACACACACACACACACACACACACATACTGCTTTTAAAATATCTTTAAATTGAGGAATAATTAAGCCAGATGGAAATTCAGATTTTGAGGAAATATTGCAGCATACTAGTAATGGCAAACAAGCAGCTAAGTTTAAAATCTTATTTTTTCTTTGCTTCAGTTTTGCAATAGACAACTGATAATTTCAAGCAAAAATAATAGCACTTATGTGGAATCTTAACAAATCCACAAATAACACACTGAAACAGCACAAATAAAAAGGAAAATAAGTGGAATTGTAATGTTACGTATTTCTTAAATTTTAGGTGGAGTAGTAGAATATTCATTCTGAGTATGTAAAGGGGCATATCCTGGGAGAACAGAGGAAATAAGACACAATATAAAGTAATCTACATGCCCAAAATAAAGCAAAAGGGGAAGACAGAAAGGAAAAGAGATACCCTCCCTCACTCTGTAGGGTACACTTCTTTTCCTGCTTTTACTTGGCCCAAACTCACTCTGCAGAGCTTGTTTCTTTTTATACCTTTAAAAAGCTTTGCTACTATTTTAAAAAAGGTCAAATAGAAAATAAATGCAAAAGAATAGTTTTAATCTAGCCATATCAATAACTATATTAACTGTAAATGCTCTAAACAAATTAAGTGGCAGTTATTGTCATTATGAATCAGACAAGCAAGACCAACTCTATTCCTACAAAAGAAGCACTTTAAATATTATTTCAATTAAAGGAGAGAGAAGTAAGATATACCATTCAGATAATAAATGAGAAAATTACATTGTCTGAAAGGGAGCTATAATTATTAAAAACTTACACTTCAAAACAAAGAATATTTCCCAAATTTAAGTAGGTATATTTCATAATTATAAAAAAGAAATTCATCAGGAAGATATAGAATCATAAATCCTTATAAACTTAACAATAGGTTTTCAAAATACGATACAAAAAGTAGAACAATTAAAAGAAAGTAAACAAATCCATATGATAGTAATTTTTTCAAACTTTGATCCCAGTGGTTAATAAATAATACTAAATAACAATCAGTACAGATGTGTGAAAAATATTATAAAACATCTAGATTTAATAGAAATTTGTAGAAACATTATACTCAATAGTAACAGAATATACATCTATTTTAAGTATATGAAACAATCATCAAAGCAGAATACATGTACAGCCAGAAAATTAGTCAAATGAATTTGAAGATTGACATTTTATAGACTATAATCTCTGACAATAAAGACGTTAATTTAAGATTCAATAACAATAGGACATCTAGAAAATCCCAAAATATTTGGAAATTATACAACACACTCTGGATAACTCATGGATCAAAGAAGCAATCACAAAGGATAGAAAACATCTCAAACAAAATGATAATAAGGCCACAAACCTTCCAAATTTGAGGAATGAAGCTAAAACAGTGCTTAGAGAGACGTTCATAGCTCTAAATATTTATATTAAAAGACATGAAAAAATTAAAAATCAATGCACTAAGTTTTGACCTTAAGTTAGAAAGGAAAGAGCAAATTAAGTTCAAAGAAAATTTAAAAACAATAAAAATAAGAACAGAAGTCAATGAAATAGAAAACATAGATAATAGAGAACATTAGCGAAACCAGAAGGTGGTTCTTTGAAAGTTAAAAATAAAACTGATAAGCTCGAGCATTACTGATTAAGAAAAAAGGAGATAAAATGGAAAATATGAGTATCAGGAAGGAAAAGAGAATATCACTACATATCTTGCAACCATCAAAAGAATAATAAAGGAATAAATTTGACCACATATGTGAAAGTTAAAAACTTTAATTTAAAACAAAATCTGTCCAAAAAGTACACAAAAGGAAACAGAAAATGGGACTAGCCTTTAACTACTAAATAGAGTCATTTTCAAAAACTTCCATGAAAAAGTCTAGATCAGATGAAGTCACTAGTAAATTCTACAAGATATCTAGAGGACAATAATAACAATCTTACACAAAACCTTTAGCCTATATATATAGAAGAAATATTTCCCAACAAGTTGTATGATGCCAAGATTACCCTGATATCAAAACCAGACACAGGAGGAGAGACACTCCTAAAAATAGGAAAGAGGAGAAATCAAAAATTCCATACCAGGCTGGGGATACAGCTCAATGGCACAAGCACCTACCTGATGAGAGCAAGGTCCTGAGTTCAATTCCTGTTGCCAAAAAAAAAAAAATTTATCCCTCCATGAAGGCAATGAGTAAGCTGACAAAAATTACCAGACTCACTATCTTGGAATTCTGAAATTTAATTAAAAACTTAAAACAAGGGGGCAAATGCTTGCTGAAGAAACCAGCTGCTAAATTTCAGTAAGAGAGCACTGTAGTATTCAAACTTACCTATCACCTACCCAATCACCAATTCAGCAGTGGCCATGGGGACAACAGCTCGCACTCCCAGTGTGACTTGTTTGTCCCAGAAGGAGAAATACAAACTTTGTGTATATCTATGTATGCTTGAACTCTCTCAGAACAGCAACTACCAGTACACTAGCTGAAAGCATCTTGGTCAAGGGACAACAGGGAAAGTAGCAGGCAAACCAAGACACCTAGAAGGGAAGAAACTGTGCCAGTAGATAGGTAAGAGAAAATGTGCTTTGAAAATCTTATTCACTGTATCCTGGAGCATTTAGAATGCGACACATACCCCTAGTGCTAGATGTAAATACAGAAAGACCCAATAAAACTCTAAGCTTTTATTTCTGGCTGATACTTAGACTCCGTAAAGCAGAAGTGATAGCCACAGCAGAACTGTAAGTGGAATGGCCAAGTACTGAAAGAATCCCCAACACAGAGCCAGTCTCAAAAGCCAGGCAGAGATTTGGGTGCGAGGGGTATTTGAGATTTAGGTTTTGAGTTAAGGATTTTGTTGTTTTGAGGGTTTTCTTGGTTTGTTTTGGAGTTTTAGTGTTGATTCCAAGAATTAAGGAAAGCACATTGAACTCACTATGCAACTACTAATGTAACAGAGCTGAGATCTCAGTGACCAGAAGACAAAAAACATGATATTTACAAAAAGTATTTCAGACAAATCACCCAATAAATAACTACAACCCTAACCAGCAACAATAAGTTCATATATGAGAAACCCAAAATACAAACAAGAGCAAAATAAAAGAGAGATGACAGGAAGTAGAGCGATAGATTTTGCTTAAAGGAGAAGGGCAAAAAGAGATGGAGGGGAGGGAACGGAGAGAAAGGAAAGAAAGACTAATTACTATGGGTTGTATATCTGTATCAATACCCCACAAAGAATGCAGTCACTATGAGTGGAAACAGGTACTAATAAAAAAAAAAAAAGCTGAAAAAAGGAAACTATGACCAAACTATACACAGTCTGTAAGAAACTCAAATTAAATACAAATACACAAATAGGTTAAGAGTAGAAGGATTGCAGAGATTCTCCATGCAAATAGTAACAAAAAGCGAGTTGGAATCAACACCAACACTAACATCAGGCAAAATAGACTGAAAGTCAAAAACTGTGACAAGAGACAAAGAAGGACCTTAAATCGAAAAATAGTCCAGCCATCACCATGATGTAACCATCCAAGACACGTCTAGTGGTAGGGAACCTATGTGTGTGACACAGAGGGCTGTTTGTGTCATTCCAAGCTCTAAAAGGTTCACCATCACTGAACCAAACCTAAAAGATAGGAAATAAAAAGTGGCAGACCTCAAGGGGAAAATAATGATCGGAAACTTCAATGCAAAGCTTTCAATAACAGTCAAAATGACTAGAAAGAATATTAGTAAGAAAGTAAAGGATTTGAACGACACTATAAACTAACTTGATCTAACAGACATGTACATTCACCTCCACTTAGTAACAGCAGAATATGCTTTCTTCTTAAGTTTGTGTGGAACATTATCAAGGGTATACCAGCTGTTCAGTTAAAAAAATACCTCAATAAATTTTTAAAAGCTTGAAGTCACATAAAATATCTCCTCTGATCACATTGGAATGAAACTAAGAATCATTAATGAAGCAACACTGGACATTTCACAAAATTAAAGAAGAAGAAGAAGAACAAAACCACTTTAAAACAAATGGAACAAAGAAAGAAATCATAAGGAAGACTACAAACTACTTTTCGCCAATTAATTGAAAACCCGTCTTCCAAAATGTATAAGATGTAGCACAAGCTATCTCGATTTTACACACATACATTAAAAAGAAGACAGATAGCAAAGTAATAATAACCTGCCAGTTTAACAAAGTACAAAAGAGGAGCAAACTATATCTAGAGATAGTATAAGAAAGGAAATAATAATAACTTCAAAACAGAACAAGAGAAAATAGAGAAGAGAAAAACAATAAAGAGAATGAATAAAACCAAAACTTAGTTCTTTGAAGAATCAACAAAATCGACAAATCTTTAGTTACACCAAAATTTTTTTAAAAATACAGCAGATAGAAATACCTAATTCATAAATGTAAGTGATGACATTTTTATGGACTTTACAAGGGAAAAATTACTAAAAGGGGGCTAAAATAAACAATGGTATGCCAAACAGACCTGGATGAAATGAACAAACCCCTTGAAGGATACAAATTATCTAAACTGACTCAAAACAGAGGAATCTCAACAGATCTATAACGAGTAAAGAAATTAAATCAGTAATCAAAACTTCCCATCTAGCATCAGAAGGATACACTGGTAAATTCTAACAAGCATTTAAAGAATTATTACCCGTCCTTCTCAAACTCTACCAGAAACTTGAAAAGGAGAGAACATTTCCTTACCTATTCTATGAGGTCACCATTATTTTGATACTAAAGCTAGAAAAAAAATCACAAGAAAATAAAACTCTAGAGTACTATACCCTCCACAAATACACTAGCAAACCAAATCCAGCAACATATTGAAAAGATTATCCACCATGACCAAATGGGATTTATTCCTAGAATGCAAGGGTGGTTCAACATATGGAAATCAATTAATGTAATATACCACATAAACAGAATTAAGAGGGGAAACCATACAATCATCTCAATTGATGCATAAAAGGCATTTGACATGATCCAACATGCCTTCATAATACAAAGTAAGAAGACAAAAGAACTTTCTCAACCAATTAAAAGGACATCTATGGAAAACCCACAGCTAACAGCATAATCAATTTTGAGACACTACAAGCTTTCTCCCTTAGATCAGGAATAAGAGAAGAATTCCTGTTTTTCCCACTTCTATCCAACATTGAAATAGTTCTATTCAGAGCAATTAGGCAAGACAAATAAAGCCAACTGGACTGGAAAAGAGTAAAAGCATTTTTATTTGCAGATGACATGATATGTATACAGTGGTACTTCAGTTCACAAACTTAATGCTTTCCATGATTCTGGTGCAAACCAAATTGGACTAGAATCGAATCACGTTTCCTCCTAAGGTCAACACTGAACCCAACCACTGAATTTGATTAGGTTCTCATCCAATTCAGCTTGTGACCAAAAACATGGAAAGAATTACAGTGGGTTCATGAAGGCGCCATGATAGATAAATAGAGAGAGATATATAGATATATAGTCATTTTCAGGAAAATGGATGGAATCAAATAAACAAAATATTAAATAAGTGAGATTCAGAAAGACAAGTATTACATGTTTTCTCTAAAACATGAAAATAGAGGGGAGATTATTATGAAAGAAGAGAAATATAAGGGAGAGGACATAAGTAAGGGTCAACTGAGGGAATATATATGATAAAAATATATATGCATGCATAAAATCCCTCATTGAAACTCAACATTTTGTCAAATTAATAAGAACTGATAAAAGCTTTTTAATTTTAAAAGTAAAAATTTCTGTGAACTCAATGAATAAAGTGAAAATTAAGAAATAATTTATATTGGCATGAAAAATAATAAAATACTTAGTAATAAAATCAACCAAAGAGGAACAAGATTTATACATTAAGACTTTTTAAAACATTGCTGAAAGAAATCAAAGAAGCCTCAATAAATGGGAAGACATCACACATTTGTGAATTCAAAGATTTAATATAATTTAAATGAGGATTTTATGTAATTTACAGTTAATGCAATCTCTCGCAAATTCCCAACAGCCTTTTATGCAAAATATAAAAAACCGACCTAAAATTTATATGTAATTAGAGACCTCACATAGCTAAAACAAACCTTTAAAAAAGAATAAAGTTGGAATTCATTCTTTCCCACTACAAATTTTACTACAAAGCTACAGTAATCAAAACAGTGGATATTGCCATAGGATAAACATATAGATCAATGGACTAAAACAAGTATTACCTATGATCAAAAACATGGAAATAAAACCATACATCCACGGTCAATTATTTTGAGGATACCAAGATAATTCATGGGAAGAAAGAATAGTCTTTTAATAAATGTTCTGGAACATTTCTGCATGCAAAAGAATAAAGCTGGAAATTTGCCTCTCACCACATATTAAAAACAAAAACTTAAAATGAACTAAAGACCTAAATGTGGGAACTAAAAGAAAATTCTTAGGAGAAAACATAGGGGTATGTCTTCCTGGACTTGGATATGGCCCCAGTTCCTTAGATACTATTCCAAATTCACAAGCAACAAAAGAAAAACTGAATAAATTAGAATTCATCAAAATTAAAAAAATGTTTTAACAATATCAAAAGAATAAACAGAAATATCTACAAAATAAAGAAAAATACAAGGAAAATTAAGAAATAATGTACATGCTAATATCAGATAACCAATACCTGCTACCTTAAAATGCAACAATCAAAGAATAAACAATTTAAAATGTGAGCAAAGGGCTTGAATATCTGCTTTTCTAAAGAAGACATGCAAACTGTCAACAAGCACATGAAGTGGTAATGTTTAATGTCATTATTCATACCAAAATGGAAAATAAAGCACAGTGGGTTATCACTTCATACCAGTTGTTTGGCCATAATAAAACAGAAAAAAACAAGTTGACAGTAGTGACTTAATGAGAAGGCGGAGAAACTGGAGCTATGCACTCTGCTGATGGGAGTGTGAAATGGTGCAGCCACTTTGGAAAGCAGTTTGCTAGTTTCTCAGTAAGTTAAACATGAAAATCCCACGTGACTCAGCAATTCCACTTTTAGTCAGACACTCAAAGAAAACTGAAAACAGGTGTCCAAGCTCTACATAGAAAGCTTGTACATAAACATTCATACCGGGCTGGGGATATAGCTCAGTGGAATAAGCGCCTGCCCAGCAAGCTCAGGGTCCTGAGTTCAATCCCCAGTACCGCCAAAAAAAAAAAAAAAAAAAAAAAACATTCATACCAACATTATTCATAATGACAGACAGATCAAATGGCCAAATGTTCATCAAATGATGAATTGGTCAACAAGATATGGTACTAATACAATAAAAAATAAAAGTAAAAAAAAACAAGATATGGTACACCTATACAATGAAATATTATTCAGCATTTTACCACAAAAAATGATGCCACAAAAGGACCAGAACAGGTACTAGCATGAAAGGAAATTGTATACTATGCAAATCGTCTCCTTCATATGCATAAATGCTGAATTAACAAAGCATTAATAAGTGTAATCTACTGATTTGTAAAAAAGGTAACAAATCATGTCATCGAATAGAATTTATCTCTGCATGCAAGATTGACTTAATATTTGAAAGACAAGCAATGTAATTTACCACATTAAAGGAGAAAACATGATTATCTTACTAGATTCATAAAAATCATTTGATAAACAATGCATATTCAAACAGTTGCAGCAAACTAGAGAATTTAAGAAAATGTAGGAGAATTTTCCTCTATCCATAAGAAGGAAACAAAAAATACAAATTAGTAACAAGAATCATATTTGTGTTGAACTATTTAATACTGCTCTTGAGATCAAAAATAAGGCAAGTACATCCTGTTCCAAGCATTTCTATTTATTCCTGTTTTATGGACTTTTATCAGTGTAATAAGGTAAGAAAAAAGAACAGGAAGGCATAAACATTGGAAAAGAAAAATTACATTTATTTGCAGATTACAGAATTGTTATGTTTCATGTAACCACATATGGAAGCCCTAAACATTGATGTGAAAATATTAGGTAGGTCCTTTGGGAGGTAATTAGGTTTAAAAGAGGTCATCAGGATGGGGCCCATATAAAGGGATTAGTGCCTTAATAAGAAGAGGAACAGATAACAGAGATTTTTGTTTCCACCATGTGCGAATACAGCTAGAGCACAGCCAGGTGCAAGGCAAGAAGGTAGCCCTCGTTAAGAATCAAATTTGCCGGCACCTTGATCTTAGACTCACTTAGCTCCAGAAACTGAGCAAAATAAACATCTGCTATGTGAGCTACCCAATCCTGGAATTTTGTTTTAGGGCCTTGAATTTAACAAGACAATGACTGGTTAAAATCCATTTACCAAACGCCACTCAAACTAATAGTACATTTAGTAAGGTTACAGAATATAAGGTCAAATACAAAACCTAATTAATTATATTGGCATAATTATAAATAAAACTATATTTTATGTAATAATACACATTTTATAATAAATATGTATTTTAATATATATTTTTATTTTGTAAACAACTATAATTTACAAAAGTACATTTTTGTGAAGTACTGTTGTACAATAATGAAATAAAATTTAAAGCTCATACAGTTTTCAATAAAATAAAAAGTATGCTATAATTAAAAATAAATGTTAAAAAAAGAGCCTCTAACCTGAAAACTAAAATGCTTTGCTGAGGGAAATGAAATAAAGCCTAAAGAAAAAAAGAAACAGATCATACCAATAAGCTATAAATTAAATATAAAAATTAAAAATAATCTCAATCTAAATCCAAGAAAATTTATTTTTGTGTAAGTATATAGAATTATTCTGAAATTTATTCGTAAAAATCAAAGAAATTTTTTTTATTTTAGACAGACAAAAAAATAACAAAATAACAACAAAGACAAAAACAAAACAACACAAATACAATAAAAAACAATACAGAATTTCAAAACAAGACAACAGGAAGCTAACAATGGTTGTTATATCACAAATTATTATCTTCAAGGAAGTTACCAGATGTAAGAATGCAAGATTGATCGAACCATTAAAGAGAATTAAAAATAATTAAAAGAAAACATTAGGAACAATAAACAGCTTCACTAAACAAGGTGGTAGGAATTCTTTGAATACACAATACATTCTTTTTTTTTTGGACCGGGAATCAAACTCAAGACTTTGTGCTTGCCAGGCAGTTGCTGTGCCACTGAGCTGTGTTCCCAGCCCTAATACATTCTTGAGGAAAAAACAACAAAATTGAAAGGTTCACCTTACTTGATTTCAGAACTTACTAAGAAGCTATAGTAACCGAAACAGTACGGCAAAAACATTGTAGACAAACTGATAATAGAATAAAGCCAAGAGATCAGAAATAGACTTAGAGATATATACTCACTGGATTCTCAATAAAGTTAAGGAAATTTAATTAAGAAAGAGAAGTGTCTTCAACAAACAGTGCTGAGATAGCTGAATAAATATATGGGAGGGAAAGGAACCTCAGCCCCTACCTCACATCAAACACAGAGCAGAGATAGATTATAGACCTCAATGTAAAAACTAAAGTATAAAAGTTGTAGAAGATAACATAGGAGAATATCCTCACTATCTGGGAATAGGCAAAGATTGATGCATTCCAGTGCTTGACATTTTATCTCAGTTGTTTTTTTTAAAGCATTTGTTAAATACATACACACAAAGGTACCCCAGACGTATGAGCTGCCCATGTTTGCTATCTTTTTTTATCATTTTCCTTAGCTCTACTCAGTTTCCAAAACACAGAGCACTCACAAAATATATTTCCACATTATTCTTGTACTTGTAGGAAACCGGGTGGGTGGGGTTATGAACTCTGTTTCATAAATGAAGAAACTGCAGCTCAATAAACGTGTGTGCCATGAGGGATACAAAGTCCATTACTTCGTGTAAGATAACAAAAGTAACATCAAGACTACCAATAATAATCAATAAAAGCTACTTTATATTAAGTGACTAAACTATATTAAGTCCTATATTATTATATTTCACCCAATATTTGTGCTAGCACTGGTTCATGCCAGTCTGTAAGAATCAATTGTTAAATTTTCTTTTAAAAATGTGTGTGGGCCATTAAATACTTTTACCATTAAGAATTAAATTATTTAAATTTTTCAGTGATTAAGTATATTTAAAATAGTTATGAATTATCAATGTTCATCACTTCCTAATTATCTTATTATTTTCTGTGGTTCTTGAGGTTATTTCACCATCTGTTTTTATGGTAAAAACATGGTATACACTGTGTGCCAACATGCATCTCTGCCTGTAATGATTAAACCTGACTATGTCAACTTGATTGGCTTGGGAGCTGCCCAAGGGATCATTGGAGCACATTTCTGGTTGTGTCTGGTTGGTCACGGAGGTGTGACCCTGCGTACTATTTCTGGTTCCTCACTTTTTTCCTCTCTGGTGCTGTTCCCCTGCTTTATTTCTTGGCCTCCGTGAAGTAATCAGCTTTACCCGACCACAGCCTTCCACCATAATGTTCCCCTACCGGCCACAGACTGAATCCCCTAAAACTCTGAACTAAATTAAACCTGCCCTCTTTTACATTGTAGGTGTCAGGTAGCATGTCTCACATAGTAACAGGAAAGCTAGTGCAGGAAATTGGTACCAGAGAAGTGGTACCACCACCATCATTTGGTGTGACTGTACCTGACCACTGTCATTTTCAATCTTAAGCAGTTAATCTTCTTCTAGCATGCACAAACTCAATTAACCTGGAATGTTCATAAATGGGTTGCAGATCCACTCCTCCCCAGTCTAGGGGTCTTTTGTGGCCAGGAAATAATGCTCACACTCTTTTAGAAGCTGAGATAGGTGATAATGCGCTGGCCTAGGCTCAGACTCTCAAAAATCTCTGCTGTTTGAAACGTCAAAACCTCAATTCAATCATCATTCCTATGATTCCAGGGGTTTTTTTTAATGCATCCACTTTACCTTTTGACTTGAACACAGTTGTCATTCTGCTCTGAAGTGACAAATTGAGTTCCTTGAACAGGCTGAATATGTTACACTAGGAAGCAAGCTTGGGACCTACTCTGTGTTGCTGAAATGGGCTGCCAGTGATGACTGAAAGAAATCTTTGAAACAGCCCTCATTAATCACAAAATCTGGTCCGTGATCTACATCTAGATAGTCATCTCATTTCTGAGTATAAGTGAAGACGTGTGTGCTCTGCACCCATCTCCTCGCAGAGCTGCATGAGCAGATGTGAGATAAGAACATGTACTTCAGTGTGGCTGGTAGTTTTAATCACAGCATACAAAACACTATTAAGTTCAGGTGGCATTTTTTTGACTAGACTGCACTTCTTTATGGATGACATAGTATGCAGACCCACATTTGGAAGTGACTTCCAGCCAGGCATGGTGGCCCATACCCGTAATCCCAGCCCTCGGGAGGCTGAGGCAGGAGGATCGTTGTGAGTTTGAGATCAGCCTGGGCTAGAAAGTGAGCTCAGGGCCAGCCTGAACTGCATAAAAAGACAAGAAAGAAAACAACAGAGACCCTGGAAGTGACTTCTTTGACCTGAGTAGGGAGAAGAGGAAGCTGTCCAGGAATGGCAGCTGCTCTATCTGTGCATCTACTGATCCAAAGTGACCAACTCACTTTTCCTGAGATGTAATAATTCAGTCTTCCTGCAGTTACGGTGTTGGTTTCTAACAAAAGTGTATGTACTATATCCTCATTCACATCCTCAGAAAAATATATAAGGAAAATTACTGTTGCTTTGTTGTCAGCACCAGTAGACTCATCGATCTGGACAATATACCATGGTAGCTCATTAACCCTAACAATTGTGCACAGTATCCTCTACTATTTCATCAATGTACCTACTTTTGGTGATAGCTAAAGGAACATGTATCACTGTTTGATCTGTGGCCTCTCCTAAAAGCTCACAATAAACATCCTCAGCAGCAGGCAGGATCAACTCTTCACCAGTAGTAAAGGGCTTGTTAGCTCTAGCAATAGAGTTAGACAATAAGAATGATGCTCTCAGTGTAGATACATGTGATGAAGTAGTAGCCTTCAATAATTCCTTCTGTACTTCATGTTCATGTTTTTCTTTCTTTTAAAAGAATTTTAAAGTGTTATCTTTTAATGCAACATGCTTATATGTGGAAAATAATTTTGAAGGCTTTCTAGCTTCGCTGGATAGCCAGTCACCATGTATTATACCAAGATAGCTTAGAGAATGTGAATCACCTGTTTCAGTGAACCCATAATTTAAGTAGGAATCTTGGTATTTTCTTTGAAATGTAACTTTCCTTTTGTCGGCAGTCTTAGTCTTCTGATGTCTCCTCACTGGGTCTTTCCCCTTTTCAAAGAAACTCTCTAGCAATGTTTGACTTTTAGTCATTTTGGCCAAAGTTAGCTTGTAGGCTTAGCAATACTGTGGTTGAGACAAATGTGTAGTGCAAAAAGAGGTGCAAACAGAAGTGGTAAATAAAATAATGTATGGACTATAGATGGACCAAAATTAAAATGTCAGATTCTGACTTCAAGCCTTCCACCAAACGCAGCTATACAATTGAAGTGTATCAACTCACTTGCCACTATGAAGCCTACCACAAGGCAAGCCTGCTTGTCACTTGCCTCTCATTGATAGGGACTTTTTGTTTTGTTTTTGCTATATTTATTTTTTATTTTAAAGAGAAAAGAACAAAACAATTACAATATGTAATACAATAACCACTGTTAATTTCCTATCATTTTGTTTTGAAATTCTGTACTGTTTTTATTGTTTTTGTGTTGTTTTGTTTTTGTGTTTATTACTAATAGGCTTTTGATATGAGTCTGCAAGCAATTGATTTATTATGGTTTTTGTGCAGTTAAACCTCTTTGCTAATGTCAGTCTGTATTTGAAGTTGCTCCCCAGGGCTAGCATCACCATCGCAGCTTCTCCTGAGGACCTGCAGCCTAGATTCTTCTCATGCACAGTTTACACTAGGGTTTGAACTTCTACAAGACTCTAATGCCTCTGCCCATCTGATAGGAAGAGGCACTTGGTTAGCAATGGAAGCAATAGGAAGCAACTTAAAACTAGATGAAGCTTCACTTGCTCATCTACTGCTTACCTCCTGCCATGTGGTGCAGTTCCTAACAGGTCACAGACTAGTAATGGTCCAGGGCCTGGAGACAGAGACTCCTGAGCTAGAAAACTTAATGTTTGCTTTGCTGGGTTTCAATTCTACAGTGGTCCTATTCTTTTCTGTCCTCCAATTCTTTCCTTTCAGAATATTTACCCTGTGCCACTGTATCTTTGAATCATGTAACTTATTTTTTATTTCTGTGGGGATTCACAGTTAAGAGTTTGCCTAGCATCTCAGATGACACCTGTATTTTTTTAAAAATGCTAGAATGGTTAACAGTTGGGGAAAGGGATTATTGTGTCTTCAGTTGTATGTAAGACAGTAGCATCAGGTTAGGTGGAATTATGATTTTATGTTTGTTTATTTGGGGATTAAGTATGGCTTAAGGAGATATATTGGATGTCAAGTTGACAGGGAGGAAGATATGATAGTTAAGCCTGAATGTGACAACTTGACTAGCTTGGGAGTGCCCAGGCACTTGGTAGAGCACACTTCTGGGTATGTCTGGTGGGTTAGGGAATGTGACCTTGGATACTATAACTGGCCCCTCTCGCCATCATGTCTGGTGCTCTTCCCCTGCTCTGCTTTCCAGAAGTCATGAATTAAGTAGCTTTGCTCCACGATGCCCTTCTTACATGATACTCCTTCCTTGTAGCGTGCCGACCACAGACTGAATCTCCTGAAGCCATGAGCTCAATTAAACCTCTCTTTTGAGGTGAGCATTGGGTGCTGTGTACCAGGAACAGAAAAGCCGATACAGTGCCCAACCCTGAGACTGGTGACACCACATTCTTCTTTTGAAACTGGCCATCATGGGAATATACCCAAAGGAAATCAGCCAACATCACAAAGCAGGGCTTAATTTATTGTTTTATTGGTTATTTAGTCCTAGGAAATTAATGAATAAAATATTAATAATACATACTAAACTTTAAAGCATGTGCCATCTAAAGTCATTATATTGTTAAGCAGTGCAAAAAAATTGAAAATATTTTTCTAATATTCAAAAGTTATTACACAATTCAACAAGAAGTCTTTCATACCATGAAAATGTGTGAAAGTTTAATATACATTTTGGGTGTTTCATTTTTATCTGTCTAATTAATGAACGGAAAGTATCAATAAGCATGCACGTCAGAACCATACTCATTCATCATTTGCAGTCATAGATTGTCCATGGATAACAGAGTTTGGCAAAATCAACAAAAATGTTCTGGGAGAATCAGCTGGCTATGTGACATTTATAAGAAAATGCACAGTATACTTTATCTGTAAATTAGGTGCTATATTCCTTTATATTAGTAAGTTGGATAATTTATATACATACACATATATGCATACAATTAATTTCAAGGGGTTGGCTGTCAAACATTTACAGGCACCTTACTGACCTTGTTTTCACCTCAAAGAAGCATGTAATAACTTATATTATAGATGTTTCACAGAAAAGTTAAGTAACTTGCTCACGAACTGAGCTGTTTCCAAAGCCCAGGCTTTTGCCCATTACAGGCTAAGAACAATTCTTAGAGTCATGACATTCTATGCTAGAAGCATGATGCTAAGTCAATCACGTGACCCAGGGTTTCTCACACTCCTATTTTACATCAAGGAAAACTGAGTCTGTAAGAACGGCAAGAGTGTCTCCCAAAGTAAGTGCAGGTTGGGACCATAGAGGAGACATGTTCTCATTGGGAGCTTCACCTCTGCTCTGGCAGACACAAAAGGATTTGGTAGCTCCTATCCCTCCCCACTCTCCCAGAAAGCCTGCCACAGAAAGGCCCCCAGCAAACATTCTCCCAGTGAAGCCAGTTTCTTAGTGCACATGCTCAGGCTATGAGACAGTAAACTGTTTTCTCTAACTCACGTAAGATCCCACAGGTCTGCATCCAGGTAACCTGGCAAAAACTCAGTCTCCCCTACTCTTGGCTCAGTAAGAGAAGAGCCCAGAAGGACTCATTGGGGCCCAGCAAAAGGGAAGAGGAAGCCTCTGGTTGTCCCCTTGTCCAGGTTGCCCTGTAGCTTCACTGGGAGTCATTCTAGATGCGGCCAGCTTCAGCCATGCATAAGCCAGGAAAGCAGATGCTTCCAAATATGTGGCCAGATGCACACACACACATTCACACATCTAAACACTGATATAGCACAGAGAAACACACTCACAATCTGCTCATGCAGCATAGACTCACATGGACACACACCAGCAGAGCCACCCAGGCACAAAGCACTTTTGGTGATTCCACACCCCCACACACAATGACCCAGGCACAGATGCATGCTGAGGTTCCCACCCAAACACATATGCATGCTCATAAGATGTGCATACACCTTCTTAGACACATATCCAGCACACACTGACATCCTCAACCAAGTGTGACACCAGCCCTCTCACACTCCCACATGGGCTGATAGACCTGCAGGGAGAGACATGTGCTTGGATCTAGACAGTACTCACACACACACACACACACACAGCCTCACACACACGTGCAGATGTGTTTGCACACCCTGACACATAACTGGACAGCAGCATACACTGCACACCCGTGGAGGAGCAGGCAGCATGGATTCTCACGTGCACAAGCACACTGTGTGTGCACAGCCCACAGGCACCACCCGCAGACATTCCCCGAGCCTGCCTGTTCCCTGGTCCATGCTGCCACACAGTGGAGAGAGCAGCCGCCTCCTCACACCCCCTCCCGCTCCAGCCCACCCCAATCGTGCTGCGGCTGTCACGTGGATGACAACACAAAAATGTAGCTTGGGTGGGGGAGGTGGGCAGTGAGAAAGAGAAGGGGCAGATGAAATAATAATACTGCTGGGTTTGTTCATTTCGGTGATAATTAGCGGTGCATTCACGCCGCCTCACCGGCCGCTCCCGGCTGATCCTGCGTGATGGATGCCTGGTGGTGCTGAATGCAAATTAGCATAATTTCATTACCGAGGGACCCGTGAAAAGGTTCAATTATAGAGCAATCTCATTAATACCAGGGCTTGTTAAACTAATAGAAAGAGACAGGCCCCGCAGCTCCAAGAGGGAGACATGGGCTCAGAATGCAATTAACGCCAAGACCCCCATACCTGGGCCACGCCTCCCTCCTCGGGACCCCTGCCAGTGCCCTGCACACATGGGTTCCTAAAGGCCTGGAACCCACATAGGACACCCATCATAGAAGCAGAGGACCTAGGCTGTGTCCACCTTCACTAATCATCTAGGTCAAAGTTACAGATGGGACATTGAGACCCACTGAGGAAGGAATTTGCCCAAGTATGAAGCACAAAGGAGGTGGTAAACCACAGGGGGTCATCCAGGATGGGGGAGCAATGCTCGTCCCCATGTAATCCCTCAGGAGCCTGTCCACTGTGACTTAGTTCCTCCACTAGTATCAGCCATGTTAGCCTACAGCCTAGAGACAGGAGCTCTGTCATGGCCCTGAGCCATCGAAGCTTTGGCTATTTGAGGAAAAAAGCTCAGCACATTCCCTTCACATGCACTTCCCTCCCTGCCCTCCCTGCCACCAGTGCACCAGCCTAGAAACTAGAGACAGCGCCTCTTCTCAGATGCTCAGGAACTGGATGCAAATGCTGGTTCCTCTTGCCTTTGGCAAATAACCTCTTGAGGATGCTACAACCACCTGCTTATCTGACTCCAGAAAAAGTGGGTCGTGCTTGGTGCTTGACCTGAATCACTCTGCCCAAACAGCCATCTGCAATGACCTCACGCCCCAGGTCACTTCCCAGCCCTGGCATTGCACATGCACTGAGTCAGGTCATATGACTTTTCTGTGTCTTTTATCACCTCTGTAATATTTAATTTTTTCTGCAATTGTAAGTAAAACAGTGCAAGTCCCAAAATACCCTCAAGCTGGAGAATGACTCACACCGTATATTACTGAACACTTAAAAATATGCAGTGACTCAGAAGGGCCCAGCAGAAGCGACAAACCCCACAAAAGGGCCCATTGTTCATATTTTAAAGGTAAAGGGGGAGGGAACAAAGTGGCTGCAAACCCAGAAGACAGACTCGGCTTGGGCTGCTGACATTTGTCAGATGGTCCATCCGTCCTTGGTGTGCTCTGGTTCTCTCTTTTCTAATAATGTAATAAAGCCAGATACTACCATAGTAAGAGAAACCTCCTGGAGACTTTGATCTCAATTTCCAAGGGGGATGGAGACAGAGGCCCTCAGAGGCAGCTGGGCCCCAAGATCCCACAAAGCTGGAGGGCCACTGCAAAGCCATGGGCTTCCTGACCAGCCTGACACCCCCTCAACCTTGCAGGGACCATGGCAGAACACAGAGAAAGGACACAGGGGTACAGTAAGAGCTCAGGTACCCAAGGCCCCGGTTCTTGTGCTGATGGTGACTGGTGGGGGTCCTTACAGTCACGTGATGGAACATCAAGAGGGGTCCTGTGCGGCTGCAGCAATGTCAGGGCCAGGAGAACCTCCTCTTGCCAGGAAAGACTCCAGGGGCCTAAGAAGACCCTTCTAGAAATAGAGAGGGAGTACAGTCCTCAAAGTCAGAAAGTTCCCTACCAGAAGCCCTGAAAATTCATAATGGAGAAGGTGAAAAGCAGAGAGGATGAGGGAAATCCTCATCTGTCATAGCAGAAAGTCAATAGAGACCATCCCAAACTGATGAATCAGGAAACAGCAGCAGCCAGACATTACTCAGAGGCAGAGGGGAAGGTGGGGAGTTAATGTGGAGGCCCCCTGGGGAGGGGGTGGGCAGGGGCGAGGGTTGGAGGTAAGAGGTTACACTCCATGTGGGAACCAAATAGTGCTATTTTAAGTAGTTTTTAAAGAGCCTTTCTTTATGCTTTGTACTGGGCTTCTCATTCAAGCAGCCCCTGCGATCTCATAGTAGTGGGAGCAGCCTGTGTGTAGACACACTCACCCCTATGCCTTGCACGCTGCAGATCACTACCCTGCTGCGGAGACAGGCACACAATCTCTCTCCATTTGGAGCCCATAATTTCTCCTCAGCAAAATAAGCCTAAATGAGAACACTTCCCTTTTGACATCCTCAGCTTTAGTGACAACAGAGTTTAAAGTTAAAAGACCCAAATTCTTACTCTACTTCTGTCACTTCCTAACTAGGTAACTTTGAAGAAGTCACTCAACCTCTGTGTCCATTTTCTCCTTTCTAAGATAAGCAGGCAAATGGGAGTTTATCCATGGTGCTACTTCTGTTGGATCCTTGGTTCAGGCTCCCTGGACTCACAAGAAACACCTCTGCCAGCACGTTTTGCTATCTGTTTTCCCTCTGTCCCATTCCTGCTCTCAGTGACCACTGGCAGGGCAAGACCAGGAAGGGAGATGCCCAGCAGACAACGAGCAGATACACAGTAGAGGAAAGGCAGCCAAGATAACCAGGCCACCCAAACTCTTTGGGCTGTAACAGAATCCCATCCAAACTGGTTCAAGCAAAAAGTAATCAACCGGCACATTTCATTAGGAGTCTAATATCATCTTTAGACACGGCTGCATCCAGAAGTGAAACAGTGTCCATGAGAACCTGCCTCTCTTTCCTTTCTAAACTTTGCTGTTCTCTGCGTTAGCATCAACCCCTGAGGAAGTGTTCAAAGTGATGATCTTGGTAATCCTATAGTTTCTGATTTCAGAAGCTCCTCCCTCTCCCAGCTTCCCTAGCATCTCTCCAAAAAGAACTCTAATTGGTCCTCTTTAATCATGAGTAGTTCTGGATCAAGGACTGCTCTCAGTCAGATGAGGCATCCTGATTGGACAACTGGAGTCACCTGACCTGCCCTGGGCAGAGGGGTTGGTCTTTTGATTGTCAGATCCTCCCACACACAGTCACATGGAAGATGGAATAAACAGTCCCCCTAAATGGAAGAGGGAGAAACAAGGAACAAACACATGGCCACCACTTCCTGTGCCAAGGTTCTTAACCTACGAGTGGGGTTTGGGGGAGGAGGGAAAGTTCTGTGTAGGCGGGGCAGACAGTGGGATAAGCAGCAGAGACCCACAGCAAGACGGGAGGGGTTGAGTCTGAAGGTAGAGAACATGGGTGGTGGGGAGCAGGGGCCCCAAGGGCACTTCACAGTTTAGAGGAAGCCATAGCCAACCAGATCCTGGGTCCCTGAGGAAGGCAAGTGGGGCTCTGTAGGGTTAGGTAGGCAGTCAGGGCTCTGGTCTCAGGTCCCCAGCCTTTGCTGGGCATCCTGATGAGAAAGAGGAGAAAGAGGCTCCCAGCAGCCATTCCTGATGCGAGGAGGCTCCTCCCCGTCACCACCCACTGCCGCGCCGCAGCTTTTCCTGCCTCCAACCTTGTGTGGAAGGGGATCCCGGTGGGCCTGTTTAGTGTGCGCTCACGATCTGTTGGCACTTTTGATGCATAATCTCATTTCTTCCTTAGTTCAGTTCTGACATGCCCATTGTGTAGATAAGGAAATCAAGGCTCAGAGATGATAAATAACCTGCCTATGGTCACACAGGATCAACCCTCAAAGCCCATTCTCTAGGTTCTGCTTTAATTTTTAATCATACTTACTTCATCCCATTCTTATATAGGTTTTCCTGGGCCAGAAATTCCCCAGAGCACTGGGCACGTACCATTCCATACAATCTTCATTAAATCCTAGCTTGTTGATAACAACATTGAGGCACAGAGAAATTAAACAACTTGTGCAAAGCCGTACAGCTAGTAAGTGGTGGGACTGTGGTCTCTGGCATATCCTGTAGAGCTTGAACCTATGTCACAACTGACCAAGCTCCCTGCGGAACCGGATGACAGTCCCCTGAGCTCAGCACTAACCAGGACCAGCCAGCACAGTGAGCTTTGGCTGCATGGCCTCCATCTGGCAGCAGGAGGCACTACAGGGAACTCAGCACACAGACTGCCCCAAATGCCCCAAGGGGCCTGGAACCAACTTCTCATTGCTTCTGTGTCTGCGCCTTTAAAGGGACTCAGATTTGGGCAAAGCATGAGGAGATGGGACGGCAGCTACAGAGAAAAACAGAGACAGACACAGGAGACAGACTGGCAGAGGGCCTGTTGGGCACACACACCTGGGCCACCAGCACACAGTCTCCTGCTGAGGAGAACAAGCGGCCCCAGGACTGGGTTCCAGATGCCCTCAGTATGTCCCGCTGACCTTTCCTGATTGCAGGGAAGCTCAGACTTCTCCTCTCCAGGACACAGGAAAAGGGCCCTGGAGAGAAACTGCAGATTAAGATGCTGCTGTCTCTTCTAAGAAGAACGCCCCCGCAAAACCAAAGCTCCTCTTGCCACCAACCCTGCTCCCACACTTGCCATGACTCCACCACCCTCCAGCAGAACACCTACATGTGCCAGCTCAACAGACAGCTCCACCAAGCTCGCTGCCCATTCCCCGCCCCTTCCTCCAGCCCATACCAAGCACCTCTCCTGGCTTGCTCCCCTTGGGATATCTGGTCTGGGACTTTGATTCAGCCTCCACCCTACACACAGAGACCCTGCCCCCTGCTACTGCCCCAGACCCAGCCAGTCTCCAAAGCCAAGTGCAGGCAGAGGACTGCCCACTTTTCCAGTCACCCCAGCCCCTCCGGCCCCTCCATTCTCTGACCTTGCTCCAGCACACTCCCATCAAGTCCCTGTCAGAGCCCTGCTCACCAACTCTGGCTGTGAATTGACCCCTCTCCAGTGCCTTCCTGTGGATCTGCTCCCTCATGGGCACACGTGAATAATTCTATAGCATCCAGGGTTGGGAGGATTAACACCAAATGAAGCAAGCAGGGGATGATGGCACACGCCTGCGGTCCCAGCACCCTGGGAGCCTGAGTTGGGAGACTTGCAGGTTCAAGCCCAGCCAGAGCAACTTAGTGAGACCCTGTCTCAAAATAAAATATAAAAATGGGATAGAGGTGATGGGTTCAGTGCAAAGCCCTGGGTTCAATTCCTCGTACCACCACCCTCAAAATACAAATATAAGTGAGCAGGTAAAATGTCTAAAACAGAGCCTAGAACATCATAAGAGCCCTACCACCGTTGTTGTTACCACCACCACTGTCTAGGAGCATGTGACAGATTCTATTTTGCAAAGTCTTTTCTGTAACTGGCACTCTTGAAGAAGCTTGGCACTTACCATCGAAAGCTGGGGGAGATGGAGTCTGCTCCTCAAGAGAAGTGGTGCTCCATGACTTCTCAGGCAGGGGTATAAGGAAGGTACAGCCTTCAGCTGCCCGCTTTCTTCCCCTGCCCTTGCCCACCGAGCCTGGGATAGACCGGGAGTGTGCTCTGCATGCCTGCCCAGCTAAGAACCAGCCCACAGCCAGCTCCAACCACCAGGCACAGGTACTCATGGGCTCCCAAGGACTCCAGAACCCAGCAGAATAATGCCCCTACCCCAAAACCTCCATGCCTTCTAACACCTGGACCCTGTGCTCTGCCACATAGCAGGGGAAAAGGACCTCTGTATTGCCTAATGGTGTCTTCACTGAGAGATGGAAAAGCAGCCTGGATGACAGCAGCAGAGCCCTTAGAAGCAAGGAGCTGTCCCCAGCTGCTACAGAGAGCTGGCAGGGATGAGGTGGCAGAGAAATGTGGCCAGAAGAGGCAGAGAGATTGCAAAGAGGGAGGCAGGGACCTGCTATGGCCGGCTTTGAAAATGGAAGGAACAGAGCTACAGTCCAAGGATAGCTCGGAGCTGATAACCCCCAGCAAGGAGACAAGACCTCTGTCCCACAATCACAAGAAACTGAATTCTGCCAACTGCCCAAATGAGCAGGCAGATCCCCCACAAGCTCAGCCTTGTAGGACTAAGCAGAGACCCAGCCAAACCCACTGGACTTGCCACCCAGGAGAACTGTACAGCGATGGATCTGCATGGTTTTAAGGCTCTGGGTTCACGGTAATTTGTTAGGGCTGCAGTTAAAAACTGCAGCAGCTTTCAAGTTTCTCTTCAGAGGCCTCAGACATCATGGAACAGAGACAAACTCCCTGCTCTGCGCTCTCTCTGCTCCTGATCCAGTGAGGCTGGGAGCAAATACTTGTTGTCAGTCCTTCCGTGCTCATCATGCAGCTCTAGTAACTGGGCCAGGGACTTCCTAACCCCCCGCACAGGGGACCCCTGTGTCCTCCAACTCACCAAGCCACCATTTATTCACCCCTAAAGTAAGAGTCGTCACAAGAAGTGGGGCATCACCAGAACCGAGAACTGAACCCCCAGCCTTCTCACAGAGCCACACCCCTGGCACCTTTTATATTTTTATTTGGAAAAAGGGTCTCAATAAGTTGTTAAATTGCCTGGGCTGGACTTCAACTTTCAATCCTCAGCCTCTGTAATTTTGAAGAGAAAACAAAATTGGTGACAATTTACATTGTATACCGCTTTTGTGAAATTAAAGCCCAGTCCGCAAGGTGTTAAAACCACCTCCACGTCCATCCATGCACAAATGGGTAAAGAAAACATGGTACCCACACTCACACATCAGGGGATACTAGTCAGCCTCACAGCAGGAAGAGATTCTGCCATTTGCAGAGGGTGGACGGACCTGGAGGGCAGTGTGCTGAGTGACATAAGCCAAAAACAGAAAAAAAATTCCTGCATGACCTCACTTAAATGGAACCTCAAAAAAAAGAGTAGACTATGTAGGTAGAAATTAAAGGAGCAGTTAATACGCTGGGGTGGAGGGGAAAGCAATCAGGACATCCAGCTCAAAGGAGCAAAATAGCAAGAATGAAGGATAACGAAGTAGAGAGAGTTTAGGTGCAACCGGAGGACTGCACTTAGTAATTGTCCGTTGCACTCAGGAGTTTCACTAAATAAATAGATTATAGCTGCTCTTGCCAGAAGAGAAAACATGAGTGACTCTGAATGATAGCTGCATTATTTTTTTTCACTATCATAACCATCCGTAACCAGCTAGACACACGTATCCTGTAACACTGCCTTGTACACCTTAACGACACATAGAAAACATTTTTAAAAACCTATGTTGTCATAATGAGATGCCACATCAGATCTATTAACATGGCTACTATCAAATAAAATAAGAAATAATAAATAGAATAATAAAGTAAGAAATAGAATGTAAAATATAAAAATAATAAATAGAATAATAAATAGCAATAAAATAGAAAATAATAAGTGTTGGAAAAACCCTCATAAGCCTCATGCATTGGTGAAAAGTGATCTATTATCTCCTTTGAAAAATGGTATGTAGCTTTCAAAAATATTACATAGAATTACCACGTGATTTGTCCGTTCCATTTCTGGGTACATACCCAAAAGAAATCAGGGATTCAAAAAAGATATTTATATACCTGCACTCATAGCATTATTCTGAAGAACCAAAAGATGGAAACAGCCCAAATGTTCATCGACGGATGAATAGATTTCTTAAGATGTGGCACACCCATACAATCGGACGTTATTCAGACTTTAAAAGCAATGGAATTCGGATGCATGTCACAACATGAATGAACTTTGAAGGTATTGTGCTGAGTTAAATAAGCCAGGTACAAAGAAAGAAATATCATCGATTCCGTTTATAGGAGATAAAGGGTGAGTGCAATTCATAGAGACAGAAAGTCGAGTGGCGGCTGACAGGGCTGGGGGGAGAAGAGAAAAGAGAAGTTATTAAAGCTTACCTAATTGGTAGAGAGTTTTACCTGGGCACGATGAAAAGGTCCTGGAGATAGGTGGTGGTGATAGACAAACGGGCTATTTGATGTATATTCTTCCACAGTTTAAGCCCTTGCTTGTCCCTGTATAGTCCACATGTATTGCAGAAATGTTAAAAGGATTCATTCAACATTGCTTACCATCAAGGGCACAGCATGGAATGGGAAGCAGGAATTCCACTTTCGACTCTCTATACCTGGGTGTCCTTTAGCCGTCTTATAGAGAGAGCATTTTCTGGTGTTCATGGAGGCCCAGGAAGTTTGCATTTGTAATTCCATGAAAAGTTATTGGAATTCTAGTGAGTTAATTCTAATCTATCACTCCCACTGCAACCCATGGTGAGAATAAAGACCTTACAGCATATTTGTAGTTATGGGGAACCAAGGGAGTCCTACGTCCAGCCACAGTGATGGCCATCTGGAATAAAGGCCTCGACCCAGGACTGAACCTGGATTTTATTCATTTGTGAAGAAGGGAGTGGCTTGAGCATGAGTGATGTGAGAGTGGCGGAAAGTCTAAGAGTGCCGTGAGCTGGGCTAGGTAGGAGGCCTAGAGTCATCTCTGTCATATGCAGAGAGCAGGATATGCAGAAAGAGTAATCTGCATAATACAATTGAGATAGTATCTAATGTCTTGAGATCGAGGCTTCAGTTCTGACCTGTAATCTTTTAAGTCCCAGGAAGTCATAGCCTCTATCTCGAGGCTCCATCCCAGTCAACAGCAAGGAGCCCTGGCTCACACATCCCACCTTATCCTGGCTCACTTGTGTGAACAACAGGGGCCTGGGGAAACACACCTTCCCTCTTCAAAGACTACCATCAGCACCTTGGCTGGACCAACATGCACTGCTTAAAGCCAGTTGAAGGGATAAGGAAAAGTCCTAGCCAGCTCTGTATACATCAGTACATGGAAATAGGGTCAGGCTCAGCCGAAATGGAGGCAACTGCTCCTCTTTTAAGGAGTTGCCTAGGTGGTCCTCCACAGTCTTACAAGGAACAAGCATTAAATCTGCAATCATAACATAAGCAAAGGTGCATTTTCAAATGCTGACAGCAACACTCACCTCAGTGAGGCGGTGTGAGGGTAAAATTCTCACTGTAAGAAAAGCAGTGATTGGGCCGGGAAGGGAGTTCTCACTCGGGGATAAAAGTCCTGCCCCTTTTCTGTCCCCATCCTGAGCATCTTCCTGCTGTAGGAAGAGCCTGAGGGGGCGAGGGGGAGATATCCATCTCACATCCACAGCAGCAGAGACTGGAAGGATCTGCCCAGAACGCCCACCTGTGAGCCCATCTGACTTCAACCTGGCGGCCCCCAGCTTCTCCGCTGCACATGAGCAGGAGAGTTCTGTCTTGAAACTCCTTCCACCCTTCCCCATGAAGGTACCACAGTGCTGATCACTGCCCGAAGTCCTCACAACATCCATTCCAAGCCTCTTGTGCTGTCCTCTATGAATCAGGAGACGCTGCCCAGTAGAACAGAAGCTGTTTTTCCTCTCAGAACTACAGCTTCCCTCAACACATCATCAAAGGGCCACAGCAAATACCTCTAGCCTGGCAGTGTGTTATTACTCAGAGATAAAACCAGTAGAGAGAGAGAGAGAGAGTGTGTGTGTGTGTGTACAGTCATGCACCACATACTGTTTCAACCAGTGTCAGACCATACATAGACCTGTGGTCCCATAAGATTATATCAATGCATTTCCTAGAAAGTGACTCATTAAGCTACACATTACTATACATGTAGTGAGAAAGCAATTTATTATAAGGAATTGACTCACATAATTATGGAGACCAGCAAGTCCCAATCTGCCATGGGGAGCAGCAGGCTGGGGACCCAAAAGAGCCACTGGTGCAGATGAAGTCCTTGGAGAGCCTGCGGGGGAATCCCCCTTGTAGGGGAGGGTTAGGGTTGTGTTCTTTTGTTCTATTCAGGCCTCAGGCCTTCAGCTGATGGGACAAGGACCACCCACATTCAGGAGGGCAATCTGCTTTACTCACTTCACCAGTGTAAATGTGAATGCCATCCAGACATCAAATATCTGGGTACTGCGCAGCCATGTCAAGTTGACGCACATCACAAGCTGGTGGATACGGGCTGCCAGCGATCCCGGACAGTGACACCGCTAGCTAGTGATATACCCAGGCCTCTGCCTCAAATGCGGTGCCCAAATCAGAACCTCTGCCTCTGGGCCCAAAGGGAACATCTGCCCCATGGCAGGCACTGAGTGCCAGTGCGGGGTTGGAGGAGCCGCCCCGGCAGTCCTTGCTGACCACCCTTTGGGTGCCCTCCTTTGCCAGCAGGACTGCTGCTTGTCAGAGTCTGGGGTCAGGCTGTGCAGACTCCATGCTTCCTCCATAGCTAAATGCCCAGTGACTACACACAGGCTCTGGGAGAGAAAAGTGGGAGAGCCACTCACCTGCTTTGCAATCTTGGGAAAATCACTTAACCTCTTTGTGTCTGGGTATTTTTTGTCTAATAATTGGAAATAATGGCACCCTTATCACAGAATATTCTGAGGACTCAGTAAAATGTATGTTGTTCATATCCATGAAACAAGATATACATAAGGCCTATGCACAGTGAAATATTATTGTTATGTTTGAATTGACCCTAAAACACCAACATGTACCAACTACTACAAACATGACATCACCACACACCTAGCAGTGTGTAATGGTGCCTCAGTTCAAGGACTTCATTCATTTCGCAGTTCTGGAAAAGAAGTCCATGTTGATATTTTTCACCCAAAGCAAAGTTCACAAACAAAAACAAAATTTTACCAAACACTTCTGTTTATGAACAAAATTGTTTGCAAACAAAACCGTTCATGAACCGAAGTACCACTGTAGGTTTCTATTAATCTTTTTAATCACTCTAAGAATAAGTAAACCAGGCATGGTGGTATCATCTCTGTATTCTGAGAGGCTGAGGCAGGAGAATCACAAGTCTGAGCCTACCCTGGCAACTTAGTGACTTAGGGAAACCCTATCTCAAAAATAAAAATAAAAAAGGGTTGATGACCTAGCTTAGTCCAAAGGCTCCAGTCCCCAGTACCAAACAACAAGAACAAAATGTAATACAGTTGATTTTCTTAGGCCTAAAAGTTCTGAAGTTATATAGCAAAAGCAATTTTTATAATTTAGAAATTTTAAGTAATATAAAAATTAAAGTTTTGATAAGACATCAGATAAAGTCAATTTATACAAATGATAGACTTGAGAAAATACTTGCAATATAAAGTCTAAAAGATTAATATCTAATGTATACTAATGAGCTGTATAGAGAGAGAAGTTATAAATAAGGATATGTGTAAGCAAATCACACAAAAGCAAATTTAAAAGGTGAATAACCATATGAGAAGGGGTCCAGCTTTAGCGTTCTGAAGTTGAACTAATGATGACATTATTTTTCATCCATCAGAATGGTAAAAATGGGAAGTAGCAAAAAAATGGGAAGTGAGCGGCACCTTCCAGGAAGATGAGGGGCGGTGAGTCCTCCTGCCCCTTGGAGGTGAGGTGGGGAGCACCTCAGACTTCCACCGCTGGAACTGACACTTTAGGATGAAGTAATGTATCTTAGGAGATGTATCTTCTGAAACTAAAACACTGGTCCCTAAGAATATGTATGTGCTTGTCACATGATTGTTCCCTGTGACAAGTCACCAGATTTAATAAACAGATGCCCTCCCAAGGGCAAATGAAGGAATGGACAGGATCCACGGTCTGTAGTCATCCAAAAGACACCTACCCAGGCACACCAAGTGCATCTGCTGCAGCCTTCACCTTCTACAATCATGGCAATCTGAAAACAGACTAGAAAGGGTTGAATTCCTTGTGTGAAATCTGCAGCACTTCACAGGAGGAGGGTGGGTCTGAGTGTTCTGACATAGAATGGAGGTCCCTAAACTACTGTGTGAAGAAAAGCGTGAGTAACGTAGTTAGCATAATTTGTTGTGTTGGGAAAAAAAAAAAAACCTCACTTCACAGATGTTGGGCACACAGCTGTCAGTGTGCAGGAGAGACCTGGAGCCTGGAAGGAGGGAGGGAGGAAGAAAGGGAGAAAAGGATGGAGGGGCCTGGAGAGGAGGGGACGTGCCTTCCCTTGGGCAGGCTCCCCACTACAACTGTACTGCATGACCTTTTGTTCTGAAAGTGTCTTCCCTACTTTTCTACAAACCGTAAGACAAGGAGATGGGCAGTGGAGTGTGACCGCCACTTGGTCTGTCTCTTCCACAGAACTTTGCCCCATGTAACTCATTCCAGCATGAACTTGTGGTTTTCATCATTATCTGTCCCCCAGGAGAACACCAGCTCCCTGGGGCCGGAACTCTTGCTCTGCCTGAAGGTACATATTAGCCACCCAAGGATATCTGTGGAACAAATGAATGGAAGATTTCTCTCCCCAAGCGGGACATGGAACCAAGGCATAGATGTGCGCGTGCATGCATGCGCGCGCACACACACACACACACACACACACACACACACACACACACAATGCATCTCTGCTATGGCCTGAGTAGGGCCCTGCTGAAAATCCCCTTTCTCCTTCCCAAAGACTCCACCTGACAAAGCCCAAGGCAGACCCTCTCTTTCTGGAAGCCTTCTTCTATCACACAGTGACTCACTCAACCATCAGTCAGGGAGCATCTGCTCTGGGCCAGGGCCTGAGCTGGGTGCTGGGGACACAGCAGGAGGAATACAGTCCTAAGCTCAGAGGACTCACACTTGTATAAGCGGCACACATAAGATCCTCGCCCTTCTCCACCCACTGCAATGCACGCTGTGCTCTAAAATTCAGACTCACACCGTACACCACCATCTGCTGGAGCAGGCGGCCCAGAGCACCGAACAGGTCCATTTGTCTCAGGATTGGGGGACAGAGGCCTCACGAGGTGGGAGCCGAATGAGCCACCCACACCCCCAGTACACCTGTGCTGGATGCTTGATGTTCATTTATCCAGACAAGATCATTCTCATGGGAGGACAGAAGCTGGTTTCTCTATGGCAAAGTGTCCCAAGGGGAAAAAAATCAACTGTGAGTGCTAATGGGAGAACAGCGAGGACGGCAGGCAGTTGAGAAAGCACAGAGAAGGGGTATCTTCAGTGGCAAGTCCCCCACTGCTCCAAAGGGAAACCAGAAAGAGGCTCACTAAAGGAGAAACACACCTCCCAGTACCATTTGAAAGGAGCAGGATTTTTTAAATAACATTATTAAATCATTTAGTGACAGAAACTCCTCATGTGATGTTTTCCCCATATGTCTAGGGAATGGAAAAGGGAAAAGTAGCATGCTGAAATACTTTATTCAAATTAGGGGGCCTGAAGGGGTCTTGAGATGCCACCTTCCTGAAGATGCTTGGGATACGAGGGGTCACTCTCTGAACAAAGATGCCCACAGCCAAAACAGCAAAGAATTGGAAAATGTATAAATGTTTAAAAAATCAAAGCCACTCCAAGGAATAAATGCAGCCTCTGAAATAAAGGTCTCATGTATTTGATGGAAATGTGTCCTCCTGATAGTATTTTAAGTGGAGAAAAAAAAAACACACACAAAATGGAATCTAGCTGAAGGTCCCATTGCAAAACCACCCATTTATAGAAGCAGACAAGAGAAAACATGGACAAGTCCTTAATTTCAGATGGATTACCAACAGTTTTTTTGTCTTTGACTTTTATGGTTGTTGCTACAAAAATGTTTGTGCAATTACAAATGCTGAGGTCAAAGCCAAACCCTTTAAAGATACTTACAATTCAGATTTCTCCAGGGGCATTTAGACAATTGCTTACCGAACACTGAGGATCACATCTGTGACCAACCCTGAACTGGGACTTTCAGACCACATGATAAAGGGTTACAGAAACTGTGACTGAGAAAGTCCTGGTCAGGGACAAGAAGCATGAGATAGAACCTGAACAGATCACCAAAACGGGAAAAAGGCTTTGCAGGAGGGTCAGAGGTGCGGCTCAGGGGCAGAACATGTACTTAGTATGCACAAAGATTTGAGTTCTGTCTTTAGCACTGCCATCAAAAAGGCTCTGAGTGAAATGGGCACATGAAATTATAATAAAATACTAAGAATGATGGTAGTAATGATGTCTAGCAGTCATGTACCATTCACTCAGCAGCATAAACCAGGTTCTGCGGCAGTAACAAACAAACCCACAATCTCCAATCTCGGTAGCCCAATACAGCCTTGGTTTATTTTTTATTGAGACTGCTATTCCTTGCAGGGAATCATGGGAGGAAAGGAAAGAGGCAGCTCTGCTTATTAGGGTTCTAAGAAGCAAGTGAAATAGCCATCGTCTCAAAAATTACTGGTAAGTATGCTAGAAAGAAAGTAGCACCTCCTCCTTTCTCCAGAAGGTGTCTTAGTCTTACAGCGAAGTAATCTGGTCTGGTAATTGACACTCATGGGTTTGACAAATACTTTTTTCCAGGTTCAACAGCTCTATGCCCCACTTTCAAGGGGTGGGATGAAGAGGACAGAAAGTGCGCTTGGATCACGCTACACAAGGCGGGAAGCCAGCGTTTAGAAAGATGCATTAATGTAAACAACCAGAAAGACCTACTACTTCAGGTACCATGCAGATACATTACCTACGGTGGCTGATGTAACTCAGATATCAACCGTAAGAGGTAGGAATTATTAATCCTATTATACAGTTGAGGAAAGTGAGGTCCAAGGTACCCAATGTTATTTGACATATCCAGGCCACAGAGGGGATCCCAGACTCTGCTGCCCGGGCCTGACCTCATGACTGCACCACTCTGTGCAGTGGACACAGAAGAAGAACCCCCTCTTGGCTTAGGACAGGGTGGTACTCTGGGAAGGTGGTGTTCAAATGGCCACAAAGCCAGGATACACGCTCACAGTCTTGAAGGATGCTCTCTCATGATACCATGCATCTAATCTGTTTACCCAGAGTACGTGATCTGAATATAATACAGGAGGGCCTATCAGACAGATCTAAACAGAAACACATCTTCCAGTGCAGCTGCCCTGGACAACTCAGCAACCTGAGTGTTCTCAAAGACAAAAGTAGGGGCAGAAGCACTGCTCAAGATTAAAGTGGACTAAAGGAGGTATGGTGTATCGATGCAACTGTGGATTCTCAGCTGGTTACAGCATGTGGGAGAAAATGTTTTAGAGGCTTTTATGGAGACAGCTGGGCAAATCTAGGTATGGACACTATGTTGGATAACAGCATTATGCTTGTGGTGACTTTCCCACATTGCAAGGTGGCCATGCTCACCTCTACACCAACACCACAGCTTCCCTAAATTGGATCTTCATGCTCTGAGACATTACCTGATGCCTGTTCTGGTATCTGTCCTTCCTCTGAATCATAGCAATCATATGAGAGAGAGAGAGAGAGAGAGAGAGAGAGAGAGCATAAATATAGCTAAACAC
Organism: Dinomys branickii; assembly: GCA_004027595.1. Taxonomy (NCBI): domain Eukaryota; kingdom Metazoa; phylum Chordata; class Mammalia; order Rodentia; family Dinomyidae; genus Dinomys; species Dinomys branickii. The sequence goes on from PVLD010003165.1 coordinate 83,973, forward strand.
TGACTGTGAATCTAGGTGATGGTAAACAGACCTTCATAGTTCTATTTTGTCCATTTGACACAAATTTAAAATCCCCCCCACCCAAAATTTTAAACAAAAAGTGTCATCTGCCTTCTGTCCTGTTCAGGTGTGTACAGGGGTTGGCAGGGCAAGGGCGGTTTTACCACAGAGTTGGTGACATAGAATTCCTAGCCTACCAGGCTCCGCTTTGAGCATTGGTGCATTCTGTTCAAATCAGCCTGGAAGCGTGCTCGGTAGCCACCCAGCTCGGACCCTGTCTCTTGTCACAGCCCCTCTTCCCTCTATGAAATGACCCGGGGTACAGTCCCCCATTGTGCCTTCCCCTCCCCACTTCTCATCAGTTTTTTCAAAGGCTCTTTTGGGGCTATTTTCCAACCCCACGAGACTCAAAGGGAAGTGGAAACCTCTACCTCAACACCCTCCCATGGGTGAACTATATCCCAGCCTCTTGAGTAGGAAGCAGCCCCTCCTCCTCTCTCCTGAGGCCACCAAGCAAGCACATGTACTCTGTGTTTATTTCCTCTGGATCTGATTTATTAGACAACTAAGCCCGAGGACAAGATCAGGTCCCACTACTCCTCTGACCCCCTTGGGAGTCTGAGACGGCTCAGGATGGCTGTGCAGATCTGTGGCCATTTGCTCAGGTGCAGACAGTTACCTAGCCAAGGTTGCCCATGTGCCATTTACCTATCAATAATGTTTTATATCAAACTATCCTGGATTCCATGGGGTATGTAACAAATAAATGGCCACTCATCCTCCAGCTTTCTAGCTTGCTCTCATTGTGGAGAGAAAACTCCAGAAGGAGTGAGCTCAAAAGGAGTCCAACTCATTTTTTCCATACTCCACTGGCCCAAACAGCTCACAAGTTCAATAAGTGGGAAAAACGATAAGATTCCCCTTCATGATGGGAAAAGCTACAAAATCACAGGTTGGAGACAGGGACGGGTAGAGCACCGGAGCCAATTTTGCAATAAATATGTAAAAAAAGCAGATACCCAGGCATCTATCTGTATGTGCATGTGCTAAAGTATGAGGCTGTGAGAGCTGTGCATACATGAGAAATGAAGGAACTTCATTTACCACACAGCAGGCTCTTCATGTTCAGGAATTGTTAATGGTGAACTCTCTGTCCCCCTCCCCCAAATACCTCTAGGAGGCAGATCACAATTGCTGGTGACAGTAGTAGCTAGAAACATCTTGCAAAGTCCCTGTCTAGACCCAGTGCCTAGCATAAAGGTGGAACAAATTACTCTTGTGGTAACTCAGACAGCAGGGTTGTGGGGCTCAGTGCGAAATGAAAATGGAGGGTTGCTTATTCCAAAATTGTTAAAAAGTTAAAGACAACTGTCAAGAGAATGAGGTCAAGCCACTGACTAGAGACGATAGTCACAAAAGACTGGTAAATCATCAGTATTCAAAATTAAAAGAACTCCTAAACTCAGCTCTAACAAAATAAACACTCTCATTTAGAAAGGAGCCAGAAGCTCACTGGTAGAGCATTTACTTAGCATGCACAAGGCCCTGGATTCAATCCTTAACACTGCCAATACTCAATTATTAAAATGGACCATAGTGGGCTGGGGATAGAGCTAAAGGGGCTGGGATATAGCTCAGTGGCACAGCGCCTGCCTGACAAGCACAAGGTCCTGAGTTCAATTCCCAGTACCAATAAAATAAAATGGACCATAGTTTAATACAAACACCTCATCAAAAAAGATATACAAATGGCAAATAAGAATATGAAAAGATGCATTAATATGTTTCCAGAGAAATAATAATTAAAACCACAATGAGAAATCACTATATACTTATTACAGTGGCCAAACTCCACAACCTGACACCACCAAATGCTGGTGAGGATGTGGAGCACAAAGGACTCACATACATTGCTGATGGGAATGAAAAGTGATCCAGGCACTTCAGGACTCAGATCCCTACAAAATTAAACATACTCACCCCTGAGATCCAACTGACTCCTTGGTAATTACCCCAGGAGTTGAAAACTTCACATTTACAAAAACCTGTACATGGATGTTTCAGGAAGGTTCATTCATAACTGCCAAAAAGTGGAAGCCATACGATGTCCTTCATTAGATGAGTAGGTAAATAAACTGTGGTATATCCAGCCAATGGAGTATTACTCAGCACTAAAAATAAATGACCCACCAAGTCACAAAAGGCCTGGAAGAACCTTAAACACATATTTCTATGTCCCAGAAGGCAATCAGAAAAGGCCACATACTATATGATATGATGTGATGGAAAAGACAGGATTATGGAAAGAATAAAAAGCTCTGTGGCTGCCATGGTTGGCAGGAGGGAGAGATGAGTGGGCAGAGCACAGAGGACAGCTAAGGAAGGGGAACCACTGTTTAACATGACAGGGATGAATACAAGACCTGACCCACAAAAGGTACAACACCCAGAATGAACCCAAGTGTAAACTCTGGACCAGGGTGCTAAGGATCTATCAGTATAACTGTAACAAGGGCACCACCCCAACAGTGGGCACTGATACAGGGGATGTGGACCTGGGGGTGCATGGGAAATAGCAGAACCTTCTGCTCGATTTTGCTGTGTCATTTTGCCATGAGCTGCTCTAAAAATACAGTCTAAACTTTTTAAAGACAGCTACAGCAGAGGATTCATTGAGCACATGATGTCCTGCTAAGCAGGGAACTTACACAGGTCACACACCCGTGAAACCAGCCCCAGGTGCCAGGCCTCCTCACCTGGCACACTCTGGCCACCCCACACAGGCAGCGGGAGCCACCACACAGTCACTGTTGAGCCCATCTTCGTTCATTCTGTCATCATTCATTCACTCACTGATTCAGTGCAGACTTCCTGTCTGCTACACTCCAGGGATGGTTGCAAATGGAGAACACAGCAGCAAGCAAACAAGTCCCTCCCTCATGAAGCTTTCCTTCCGAGGGGACACACCATGGACAAGATAATCATATGTCACACATTAGACAGGGGACAGGACTGTGAAGAAACAAAGTAGGAAGAGACATGTGAGATGTGGGCAGGTGCAGGAGGTAGCGAAGGGGTACAACAATAACCAGAGTGGGCCAGGAAGGTATCGCCAAGGATGATTCAAGAGTGGGGTGAAGTGGGGGTGTGGGGGACTCTGGAGGAGAGAGCAGAAGCATGACTGGAGTATCCAGGGGACAGTGAGGAGGCTGGTGTGGCTGTGGGGCAGGGATCAGGAGGGGTGGCGGGGTTGGGCCACACAGGGCCTTCTTTGCTGTGGCAAAGAGCTTGTTAAGAATTTGATGAAGGGTGACCTGGCCTGATTCAGGTTTCAAAGGGCTTAGGCTGGCTGCCAGAGGAGGATGGGAGGGAGCTGAGGGAGGCCCTTTGAGAGATGCAGCCTTCCCTCTACCTGCTCACCTCTCCTGCACAGGCCTCCCTGCCCCACAGCAGCATCTGGATGCCCCATCCACCGGCTTTTGCAGCCAGTTCTGTGGTCACAGGAGTTGCCAGGAATTAACCCGGGAGCAGCCCAGCTTCCTCCCCACGGGTGGGTGGGGCAAACAGCATCTGAGATCTGCAGGCTCAAGGCGCCTGCTTTTCCCACTGTCCTCCAAAGCAGGTGCCAGGCCCAGGTGGGGTTCAGCTTCCAGGCACCTTGAGCTTGGGCTTTGCCCTGACCGCAGGCCCAGGAGCCCGGCCCACTTGAGTCCCACCGGGAGAGGGGCTGAGGCTCCGGGACTTAATGAAGTCCCCGGCAGAAACACACCCCACTGAAAATGACAAACGAACAGCATTACAGGCCTTTCCCACAATTACTATCAGTTGGCTATAATATAAATATGCAAATTCCCTGGGCTTGAACTTTAACACCCTCTGTAGAGACCATTCATCTCTTTAAAGTATTAATTTAAGTTGTAAAAGGGCCCATACATCACCGCGTGTCATTTTGAAAACAAATATTAATCAATTTTACCCTCGGAATTGCTCCGGAGGAGGCAGCCCGCAGGACGGCAGAACAAGGAGACTGCGGGAGAGATTTACATATTCATCCGCGCTTAAGGAAGCCCGCGATAATGCAAGTACAACCCTCGAGCTTGGGCCTGGGACCTTATCTGCACCACACGCCAGCGCTCGTGCATTTGCAAGGGAGCCTCCACTGACCGCTATCTTCACGACCTCGAACGCGGGGACAGCAGGCAGAGGCCGTCTCCCAATTTCTCTTTGCCCGGATAGTACAAAGTACTGGAAAATTCTGGGCTTGCCCTCCCCAAACGGGAGGAACAGCTCTGGCCTTGGGGGACCTGAGCTAGCCAGGCCCGGCTCTGAGCTAAGGAATCTGCCGGCCTCAAGCGCCTGGTGGAGTGGAAGATTCTGCAAGCATGGCTTCAGGCATAGGGATGGACAGCACCAGAGGTGGGGACTCCTGGCCGCAGAAAGGAAAGCGGCTTTTGTAGTCCTGGGCTCAAAAACTGCCTCTGTGTGCACATGCTATGCTCGTTTGCACCAACAGATCTGGCTTTTCTGTGCCTCAGGTCTATTATCTAAGCAAGGAACCTAGATATTAAAAAATAACAATTTATCAATGGCATAGCACCTGCCTGGCAAGCATGAGGTTGTGAGTTTGATTCCCAGTACCAAAACTAATAATAATAATATAACAAAATAACAATTTATGGTCATTTTCAGGTTTAAAAATTATCTATGAACATCACTTGGCATAGAAATGGGTTTAGAACCAACGCTGGAATTACATTACTATCACTCTCTCCTCCACTCCACCCCCACGCTGGGGAGCAAAACTTGGGATGCTCTACCACTGAGCTACATCCTCAGACCTTTTTAGGTTTTATTTTGGGACAAGTCTTGGTAAATTGCCTAGACAGGCCTTAAAATTGTGACGTTCTTGCCTCAGCCTCCCCAAGCAGCTGAGATTAATTATCCCCTGTGCTGAGCACTGTCCTCACCAGCCCCCCTCTCAGGTCTCCTTGAAGTGAGTTTGAGAGACAGGGTCCGGACCCCAACCACACAGACAGGGATTCTCTTGCCTGAAAATCTGCCACTTCTTTACAAAAGAGCAGGAAGTGCACAAAGCCCCTGGAATGAAATGTACATCTGGGTGAAAGGTTAATGGCCACCAATCTACAAGGTTCTGCCCTCCGCCCTCCTTTGGCCTCCCCCAGAGAGATAAGACCTCCCCGCTCTGGGGAGCGCAGAGCTCAAGGCCCCTCCTCCAGAGTCTGGGCATACAGGAGCACCAGCCCACCACCATCCCTGCTACTGATGCACAAGAGAAGACCTGCCCTCCTTCCCAGCGCTGTCCCGGAGTGGGCCGCACACATTTAGCAGCGTCCACAGCATGGTCTGCATTTGCACTGGACCTTGTGGTCGACCTCCACATCTCAGGCCAGAGATGTTTCCCTTTATTGACCTCCTCAAAACTGGGACAGGTCTGTCTTCCCTGGTGATCATCTGTGCACACTGATGAGTCCCACGGGGAGTAGTTACACTGACCAGTGGGCGTCATCCACCCTCACCTGGTAACACTGGGTATCAACTGGTGTCCAGTAGCCACTGCAACAGCCAGGGACCCTGCTCAAGGGAGGAACAGGAGTAGCTCCCCATCGTACTCCTCCATGGCAGGCAGCAAAAACTCATCCAGAACTTCTCAGCCTGAGACAGAATCCACGGTCACTCATGTCTACAACCACGCAGCCCCTACCCTGCAGGTCTATCTGAGCCACACAGCATTTGTGTATGTATATCAATCACATATGCACATGCACATGAGTGTAGATTGGACCACATGTAATAGGTATGTTACACACATGTGTTGAGCCACATGTGTGTGGTCAGGTCTATTAAGCAGCACATGTGCATATGTATGTTGAACTACAAGTAAGTGTGTGCATGTGTACATGTGTGACATGTGTGGTCACATATGTTGGGCCACACATAGGCATCTCAGGTGTACATGTGCACGTTGAACCTTACATCAGTACAAGCATACATTATGTTGGTCTCTGAAAGTATACGCAAAACATGACAACTAGAGATAACAACAGAAAACAGTTAGAGACAGACAGTGGCCAAAGAGAAAAAAAATCGATCCCAAACACCCTAGATTCAGAAGTTTCATTCACACAGCAGTCATCCCACACATGTTTATTAAAGGTCTCATCAGTTTAGGGCAAATGTGCAGTCAGGAGGCCAGCGGGTGAATCAGGGAAAGAACAGGTGATCCACATTTCCACACAGTTCAGCAAACCAGAAGCCATGAAGGACAGTAGCTATGATGAACTCAGGAAACCCCAAGTCAAGTCCTTTACTTCTGCCCTAGGACTTAGTGATTAGCATGGTTACACCTGCTGCTTAAGGAAAACCCACAGCTTTAAAGGCCAGAGTAATAGGGAAGTGGAAAATTCCAGAAAACAGGGGTAGTTTTAAGGGGAGTATAGTTTTTTTTTCTAAGCAGTACCTTGAAATGTGTTGGCCTTTGATAGGAAATCTATCTTTAGACAAAGGTCCACACAGGCCCAGAGGCCCTTGCCAGTAGATCTCTAAGCTCCCAGCAGCCAATTACCTGATCAGTAGAACACTAAATGTATGACCTTGGCAAGTGACCTCCTGGGCTTCTGATTCCTCACACAGAAAACAGGCAGAATACTCTGACTGTCTTCCAGCTTTGTTGTGAGAAAGGAGCCATAGCAAACAGTCCTTGGTCCTTCATGAGCACTCAAGAATGTTAGCTATCATTCATCATCATCATCATAATTAATCAAAGCCACCAGACACTTTATCAACAAAGTTTTTGTGTTCAGTGCCAGCACTGAAAATTAAAACAGTTGATATAAAAATTCAGAATTCCAGTTCCTCTTTTAAAAAATCCAAACCCAGCCAGCCCAAGGCAACATGTGGCTGCAGGCACGTGGTAGTGGCCCCTGCAGAGAGGTGGGTGCCCTCCCGTTGGCCACACTCCTTGCCCATCCCACTGGTGACTCTACTGCTCCCTGGTCCAACATAAGCCTGAGGATCTGTGGGAAGCTCAGCCTCGTACTGGCTGCTGCCAGTCAACACGAGGAAAACTGAGGTCTAGAAAGGACCCCAAGAGCCAGGTCCCCCAACTCCTGCTCCAGAACCGTTTACGCCCTCCCGTGTTAAATTCCTTAGGCCACAGGACCGGAAAGAGGCTGCAGTCTCAGCTTTCATTTGTCAAAGCCCTAAGAGACCCATCCCCTCCCTCCCTCAGCGGAATGGGATTTCCAAAGATGGATGAGGTCACCGGGTTAGGGTGGGGCTGGGGCTGGGACAGGCATGTCTGGTGTTGTGCGTTCTCACCTCTTCCTCAGTCTCCTACATTTAACATATTACCAATATTAAGGCAAAGTAGATCTATTAGACAATTACCTAGGGGAACTCAGCTGCTACCATAAAGCCAATGAAGTTATGACAGCGGGGCCCGGGAGGAATCAGAGCTGAGTAAAACCTGTCGAGGCTGCTGACAAATGATGATAAAGTGATCGCTGGCTCCAGCATGCAATGGAAATTGACAAGGTGAGCCTCCCCACCTAATGAACAGATCCAACCCTTGCTCCCAGTGAAAGGCACAGCGAGTGTAATCTCAATAAGCATCAAAATAAATTTGCACCCATGTGTAGAAAGCACGCAGACACGTGGGCAGGAGCCACAGCCTTCATAGTGGGACCCAGTGTGCGATGTGAGGGTGACAGTGAAGGGGCTGGAGGCTCCCCCATATAGAGGATCCCAGCTGCACCTGTCTAAAAATACCTCCACTGCCCACCCTGCCCACTCGCAGGACAGAAATGAGGCTCAGGTGGTACCTACGTCACAGAGCCCTAAACCTCACAGAGAGCAATTGTCTCAATGACTCCTATTAAATGTGCGCCACTCTGGATTCTTATAAAGTAATGTCAGTTATAGAACAATACCCGCCTGCCAGACAAGACACAGTAGAGAAACAAGGCGGGTGGTGTGGGGCTGGGGGGAGAGACAACCCCCGCAACCAACCCTTGGAATACAATGCACCAGCTGCACATTAATAAATATGTAATGTTTGATTAGAAATATGTATAGTATTTTTCCCTCCCCAAATGCCGGCTCGCCCTCAGGCGGAAGACGGGATCTGGCCCACACTGACGGGTTTCTTTCTTGCTTGCTTTGAAAATACAAACTCAAATGTTTTCCTGTCCCAGCTGTTTCCCATTGTTGCTGTTTATCAGCTTGAAGGATGAACAGTGGAATAAAAAAACACGCACGCTCGCATTTCAAATGTGCCAGTCAGTCACTCCATTGTTCAAAGAAGAAAGCTTAATTGTCTGTGCTGGCAAACTTCTTTTTGGTGAATGTCCAGGTTTTAAGAACAGCTATTCAGCTGTGCAATTTGTTTAATACATGCAGAGAAAAGCATATAAAATCACACTTTTTTTCTGGGGGGGGGGGAAATTAAATAAGGGGGAAAAGAAGAATTTTGGAAAAAGAATGAGTCACATATTGAAGTTCTCCAACATGCCCCCACCAGGCCCAACTTTCTGCATCCTCTGTCATATCTCCCCTACCCCTCAATGATGGCTGAGCTTGGTGGAGACAAACAGCACCACCGGCTGCTGAGCTGAAATGGCCCAGGCCACAGAAACCTCAGATGGTGCAGTGCACAGCTCCACTTGCCTGGCTGATCTCACTGACTTCCATTCCAACAGCCACTGCTGTCTAGGAGGGAAGTGCAGATTCAGCCAGCGATGCCTGGGGACTCATCTGGAAAGTGTATCCTGGAGTCCTCTCTGGATTTAAGTCTCCGGTGGGAAAGCGTCCTATGGGTAAGGTTAGTTACGCCCAAAGCGAATGAGACCTGCCACTTCTACTGACCTGTCAAGATGGAGGCAAGTGTGGCCATCCCATGTGGCCCCTCTCATTTCAGGGGCAAGCAGAATTTGTGGTCATCTGGTTAGCCTTTGGGGAGAAGTCACCTATCTAACCACCATCCCCTAAAATTGCCAGGAATGCAGTTTACGAACTGCACAGTCTTCCGCCTGTGGTTGAATGTGCTTGGCTCACTTGGCAAAAGACTGGGGTTCCAAGAGGGTTCCATGCTGAAGCCAAAGGTTGATTTCCAATAGCAGGAGGAGCATCCTCAGTATCCCTTCCAGATCCAAGTGTCTAAGAAACTGCCCATAAAATGTGGATGACAGCTGTGCAGTCCTTATCTGTGGGAGAGGAAGGAAAAGGATTCGGCATGATGGAGCCGAGGACACCAAGGCACAGCGGGGTGGACAAAAAGGGAGAATCACAGTGTATCCAGGAGGTGAGAGGAGGCCCTATCTCAGCCTCTCCACCCACCCCCCAAGGTTTGCTTCCACTGTACCTTCCTACAGCTAGAAGGATGATCCGTGCAACCGTAAGCATCCTAATCTGGGTCATAACACTCCCCTCCCAGTTTTTGAGCATTCTCCCTGTTATTCCCATGCGTTACTCATAGCGAACTCCTCACAGCCACCCCGTGAGGCTGATATCACCATTACCTCTGCCCAGTGCAGCATGCAGAGCTCAGACGTGTACACGTGCTCAGTATATGCAGCTGCTCCTCTGCAAGCCATGTCTAGCCCCCGTCATGCTCCACCTCAACCATGTGACGAGTATCCCAGACAGACGACATTAACCGGCTTCTTCCCAAGTTTCCCCAGCTTCCAAGCCAGCACCTCCTCAGAGAGTTCTGGATTGACTGGGACTGTCAATGTGAGGACTGCACATCTGACCCTTGGACTGGCTTCTGGAGGACACAGAAGTCCCCCATTTCCCAGCCTGCTCTCCCCAGCAATGATCTGCATCCCACCCCTCTGCAGCCTCTGGGTTCATCTGTTTCTCCTCCCTCCTGACAGCACAGAGAACACATAGCAGTTACTTTTAGGTGACACCTGGCTTGATCAAGAGACACCTAGAAATGTGATAAAGTGTTACATTGAGTGTGTGTGTGGCTGTTCGCAGAGGAGGCCAGCAGCAAGTCTGGATGGGCTGGGGTAAAATCCCCCGTCAGAATGGGCAGGCATCACCCAGTTGTCCTGGCTGGAGAGGACAAACACAGAAGGCAAATTGGTCTCTTCTCCAAGAGATGGGATGGACTCTTTCTGCTGCCTTGGACATCAGAACTCCAGTCTCTGGTCTTTGGACTCCAGGCCTTATACCAGTGGCCTGCTCCCAATGCCCCAGGGGCTTTTGGCCACATACTGAGAGTTACACTATCACCTTTCCAGGTTCTCAGGTCTTCAGAACCCCCCCCCTCCATGGGCATCCTAGGGTCTCCAGCTGCAGACAGCCTGTCATGGGACTTCTCAGATGCAGTGATCATGTGAGCCAAGTTACCTAATCCATCCCCTCTTCTGCAGCTATGTGCACCTCCCGTGGTCCTGTCTCTCTGAAGATCCCTGACTAATATAACATAGAAGGGCAAATGGAAGGATCACAGTTAATTTCCTACCACCAACACTGTGGCCACACCCACACCTATGTCTCCCCTGCCATGACCTGCCTGGCTAAACCCAGCTAGACCTTCAAGCCCAGACTTCCCCTGCCCAAGACACACACTATATCCTTCCTGTATCTTCTGTCTCCCCTCCCTTGCTGGCCCCTTCATCTCCATGGAAACATGCCTTTATCTCTCCTGACTTAAGAAAAACGAATATTAAAGTGATCAGATTAGGGGGACAATCAAACTATGCCTATCAAACTGTCCTTCTGTCTCAAAAGCCTGAAAAGAAAAGCCATATTTTAAGAAGGAAAAGGTAGGTCTATAACCACACAGGAAAAACAAGAACTGGTCCTTAATCTAGAAGAGGGGAAGCAGATGGGATTGGGTTAGCAGATCTGGACAAAACCATGGCCAAATCACTGCAACCAGAGCTACTGAGAAAGTGAGAAGACTCCAAAGTAATCTTGTGTTCAAAGTAAACAAATACAAAGGCCAGGGAGCAGAATGACTGACAGAGAGAGGGACAAATAGTCATGTTCAGACCCATTTTCACTGGCATGGATGGAGCCCACACCTGCCCATGTACACAGAGGGGAGGCTGCAGCAGCATTTAACCCAGGGCCAAACCCCAAGGACTACACACTAAAGAAAGTGAACTCATGTCTGTGGGGGAGTACAGGCATCTCCATCAGGAGCAAGTAAGTGACAGAAACATTTCCTTTTATTCCAGCCTAAAGAATCCTGTCATGATGTAAGTACGATCCCAGAAACCCTACAGGCTCATTCACAATGAAAACAAAATATATATATAAAATAACTAGGAATAAACCTACCAAGAAATGTTCAGGACCTATGTGAAGAAAACTATAAACATTTACTGAGAGACATAAAAAAAGACCTAAATAAATGGAAAGGCATAACCATAGACCTGGATGGAAACACTCAATATTGTAAAGATGTCAAATCCCCTCAAATCAAGCTATAAACTCAATACCATCCCCATCACCATCTCTACAGGATTTTTTATGGAACTGGACAGCTGATACTAAAATTCACTTGGAAAACAAATGCATGACAGTAGCCAAGAAAAATTTGAAAAAGAGTCAATTGCATATTTGTTCTACTAAGTATTAAAACAGACCACAAAGTTTTTTTTTTTTTATGTAGCTGACGGTAGTAGGCAAAGAAAGCAAAGAAGAAGGCTGGAAAGAACAGAAATGGAGACATGTATGTTTATATAAGAACATACAGGGACATGATGAAATTTTCAATATATGAGATTATGAAATGTATCTTCCCATTTAGAAAAAAGAAAAGGTCCCTACCTCACACCATATATGAAAATAAATTCCCATTGCATTAAGAATCTAAATATAAAAGAAGCCTAGAAAATTTTAGAGGATAATATTGCATGTGTGATTTGAATAATTTGATTTTAAAATCATGTAATGTAAAATTAATACTATGTCTATTTTATATGCAAATTTTAAAATACCCCTAATGTGAACAAATAAAAACTTGTGGAATTTTTTGTAAAACAAGTGGGCAAAGTGAACTAAAACTGTGCTTAGATTAGTACAACATGGTCATGTGTCTATAGCTCGTAAAAAAGACCCAGTGTCCTTTATCATTAGTGTGTGACATTCATTGTTGTATCTCTGCCACAGCTTCCTACAGTGTGTCTGGTCACTAGTGAGTGTTATCTTTAGTATTAACTGAACTCGTGATTTAAAATATTTTTAAACTTTTAATGCAAGCATTTATTAGACAGTAGTAATAATGCTAGAGTTTGTGCTAAAAAGAAAACACCTACACCAATACACGTGCACCTCTAAACGTTAGTAACTTTGGGCTTCAGAATAAATGAAACAAGACCAAAAACTACCATGGTGTGCTGATAATTTAGGAGTGCATGTATACATGTGTATATGTGTGTGCACGTGTGCTAAGAAAATGGAACTACCACTTAATACCCTGTAGGGAAGTTAATCTGGAATCCTGCTAGCTTTGAATTATATGGCATCTTTAGGGTGGCATTCTTTCGTGGAGGCCCTGGCTGGACCCCAGCTGCTCTGAGCCAGGCAGAGGACAGCTCCCAACTGCACTTTCTCTGGGGACTTGTCTTCAGCTACTGAGAGCCACATTGACCTGGAAGGTAAACCTCAACTCACAGAAAGGACATCCCTCACCAAGTGACTGCTCAAAGGTTATGAAAGACTCTGGTGTCAAGGTAAAGGGCAAACAGTGTAATTTATGTTTCAGAGCTCCCTCCCACATTATGGTTCAGATGAAGACCAGGCTTTGAGGTTTGCTGTATTCCTCCTCTTCTCTTACCTTACTTAATTCCCTCCTTGACACGTTTTATTTTTTCCTCTGAAGAAAATTTGCTTAATGGATCATATGTTCCCAAAATCTCCACCTCAGACTCTGCTTCCAGGGAAGCTGAATGTACGTAGCTGGTACAGGAATGGTCCTAGGAAACAGACTAGCTGGATGGGATTGCAAACTTGTGAGCTAGCTGCCAGTGGTAATGAGTGGGCTTCAGAGGGGTCTGTGGCCCGCTGCAGCAGCTCAGGCACTGAGACTTCCACCTGTGCTACACCTGTGACATGGGGTACGATGGAGACATGCACTGCTCATGCAAGAGCTTTGATATTTGAAGGCTTAGGAGAAAAGGTTCTTCAAAGGACTGGAACTGGTGTCCATTGAACACCATGGATGCCTTAAAAAAGAGCGAACACAGGTTCGGGGTAGTCAGTCACAGGGTAGGGGTGAAACATGAGTGTCCCAGAGCCCCAGGCACCGTTATAGGGACTCTCATCCCCTGAAGCTGGGAGCAGAGCTGGCCCTCTAGCTCTGGACTTAAGGGCCAGAGAAGCAAAACTTGAGGGTGAGGCTGAAACCTCAGTTCCAATTCTCATCCTAAGCCGGTCTTCTGCACCAAATTTGGACCTTTGCTAAGGCAGGTGTAGGACTCTGGAATGTGGAATAGGAACATCGGAGTCCATCTGCAAGTGAACTCTGATCCCCCAGGCAGACACGGCCACAGCCACTGTTAGACCAATGCAGTCTGCTGCTACGGCCTCTCTTGGCCACCAGACTAATTTTTCGGGTCGAGTCTCAGCATAAGTCAGCTGTGCTGGACCTGCTAAGGGGTGGAAAGGTTCCTAAGTTTGAAAAAAGAAAATAAAAGCCTGTAGACTGTCACTGGCAAAAGTGGGAGAGGATATTCAGGAGTGGATCTGGAAGGTGTGGGCTAAGGGAGGAAAGTTGGTTGACAAGATGCCTTATCCTTTGGCGTAGGACATTTCCAGAAGAGCAGCCTAATATACAGCTATAACGGCCCTGAGAAGTTTGGGGAAAGTGATGCCCACACACAATGAAGCAGAGATGCCAGAGCTCCACTGCCAGTGGTGGAGGAAAGGACTGACCACACTGCAGCCGAACTGCAGCTCCTGGGCCGAAGATGGCCTGTTTGCTGGAGCCAACTGGAAGCTAAAAATCTGAATTCAAGGTGTCATCAGGGCCAGGCCCCCTCTGGAGGCTCTAGAAGACTCCTTCCCTATCTCCTCCACTTCCTAATGACTGCGGCTACCCTTGACATTTCTTAGCCTTGGGACATCACTACAATCCCTAACCCCTCTCCACAAGGCCTCCTCCCCTCTGTACCCTTCTCTTCTATGGATACTTTACATTGGATTTATAGCCGCCATAACCCATGATAAACTTATCTTGAAATCTTTAACTGTGTCTTCAAAGGCCTTTCTAAACAAGTCTACACTCATAGGTGATAGATGGACATATCCTCATTTGGAGAGGCAGAATTTAACCCACTACACGTGTTCATCACAAATGAGCCGGGCATGAGCCGGGCATGGTGGCACAGGCCTGTGATCCCAGTACTCAGGAGGCTGAGGCAGGAGGGTTACCATGAGTTCCAGTCCAGATTGAGCTACATAGTGAACTCAAGGGCAGCCTAAACTGCATAGCGAAACCCTGTCTCTCAAAAAACAAAAAACAACAAAAAAAAAACAAATGAGGATCAGAAGCTATTTGCATTTACATGTAATGGACAGTAGTATACATTTACTCTTTGGCCCTGGGTATTCTGCTCTCTGCCATGATATACTCTAACATAATGTAGACCATCCAGATATTTCTCAAAGAACCTGACTTTAGTTCCTTATTCCAGTGATATCATATTAATTCGGTCAGATGAACAAGAGCAGGCCAGTCTTCCGGGTGCCTTGGCAGGGCACATGTTCTCCAAAGGTTGGGAGCTAAAGGAGTCAAGCGCATGCACCATCAAAGACTTCGAGGGTCCAGTAGCGTGGGGCAGTGAAATGTCCCCGCCAAAATAAAGAACAAAATGTACTGCACAGGTATCACTAAGAAAGAAGCTTAATGGTTGCCGAGCTGTTTGACCTTAGAAGAACCAAATGTCCATGCTTGGGAACCTGCTCCTCTCCTTTCAAAGAGCAATGTGAGAGGATGGTTGTCTTGAAAGACTCAAAGCAGAAAAGGGGCTCTGTAGCAGGTCCAGGTTATACTGTAGGTTCCATAGCTTGGGCTGTAGACCCCAGAGGATTTACTCAGTAGGCTCCCAAGTACTGACATTGGAAAAATGACTTCAGTATCTACCTTAAGAAACTAGAAAATGAAAAGCAAATGAAATTTAAGGAGAAGAAAGGAAATAACAAAGATTAGGGAAAAATCAATAAAAGAATATTAGGAAAAAGTCAATAAAACAAAAATATGGTTCTTCAGGAAGATCAATACTATCAATAAAACTCTAAATAGAATGATCAAAACAAAAGAGGAAATGCAAAACCAATATTAGAAATCAAAGCAGGGACATGACTACAGATCTTACAGGAATTAAAAATGTAATGTTATGGGTGACTATGCCAATAAATATGGTAACCAAGAGGAACCTGAAAGTATCTTAAAAGATATAAACCACTAATGCTAATTTCCTGAGAAATAAATAACTTTCCATGTAACCACTAAAGAATTTTATTCACACCTTAACTTAAGGAAGAAACACTACTTGTCTGGGAAATAGAAATGAAGATTATACTTTTCAACTCACTTTGAGGCCAGCATTGCCCTAATATCTTGATACACAGACGAAACAGAAATCTGAGCTGAGGGTACAGTTCAGTGGTATAGCACTTGCCTCACATGTGCAAGGCCCTGCGTTTAATCCCAGCAGCGTGCGCGCGCGCACACATACACACACACACACGCACACCAAGACAAAGCTGCTACTACAAGAAAACTATAAAGCAATATGCCTCTTGGACTCAAAAATGAACAAATATAATTCAGCAATATTTTAAAAGAACACTATGTCATGCCTAAGTGGTGTTTATCCTAGAAATGCAAGATTGATCAGCATTCAAAAAGGGAACGTGTTGGGGTGGCTAAGATCAAGAAGGCAGAGATCTGTGCCCTTATTTGCATACCCAACATGCACGGCGAGATTTCAGCCCTGCCTCTCACCGGAACAGCCCTGCAGATGCTGTATAAGGAGCACTCTTCAGTCCCTGCTCTGGCTTTAGCGTAGGAGGGCTCCCTCCTGTGTACTGGCCCCCTGTGCTGCAGCACAGGCCCTGTTTTTTTTTTTTTTTAAAAAAAAGATTTACATGGATGTTCTTGTAAAAAAAAAAAGTGTAAATTCATCACATCAACACATTAGAAAATAAAACTTAAGTGACCATCTCGATAGATCCAGTAATAGGGATTCAAAAAAATGTCCACTTTCCTCCACTTCTGTTAAAGTACTATAGATCTTAGACTGTAATAATGAAAGCAAAGAAAATAAAAATCATACATACTGAAAAAGATGCATGTTTGTAGTCTTTATTTGTAGTGGCTATGATAATACATATTTTTAAGAATCCAGTGGATTCTACCATAAAGCTATGAGAACTAAAATGTGGGTTTAGTTGTCATAATGTAAGATCAATAAACAAAAATCAGAAATGAATAAATGGGTCAATGGAACAGAGCTAAAAGTCCATAAATGAACTCACTTATACATGATTGATGCATTTTTTTTGACAAAGTGCCAAGGTAACAGAATGGGAAAAGAATAGTATTTTTACCAAATAGTGCTATAAAATTGTTTATTTCAAAAGGAAAAGAACTTTTGTTTCACCAGTCTTGCATGTCTATATTTGTTTTCCTGAGTATACACTTCAAAGGTACCAATATGTAATACAACAACTATTGTTAATTCCCTGTCACCTTATCTGTAATTCAGTTTTGATTGTACTATTCTGGTGCTACTTTGTAAGTGGCTGTCTGTTTGTTGATATGTTTTTGTTCTTTTACTTTAAAAAAAAAAAAAAGAGAAGGAACTTTGACCCTTATATTGTATCACACATAAAAAGTAACTTGAAATGGTTTGTAAAAGCTAAAAGTGTAAAACATCTAAAATCAAACTCAGAAAAAATGTTTTTGACATGGACTTAGACCATTAATTCTTAGAAAACAAAATGCTCAAACCATAAAGGAAATAATTGATAAATTAGATTTAATCAAAATTGAAAATTCTGCTCTTCAAAAAGTATCACTAAGAATATGAAGCTTACTGTGGTGGTGCATGCCCATAATCCCAGCACTGAGGAGGCTGAGGCAAGAGGATTGCTGCAAATTTGAGACCTGTCTCCAAAAACCAGGGACTGGGGGTATAGCTCAGAGGCACAGCATATGCCTGGCAAGTGCAAGGTCTTGAGTTTGATTCCCAGTACCAAAAGAAACAAGAAAAAAAAGAATATATATATATATATATATATATATGTATATATATATGTATATATGTATATATTTTTAAGTATATATATATATTTTTTTTAAGAAAATGCAAAGATAAGCCAAAGATAAGAGCAAAGATTTGCAAAACATACCTGATAAAGTTTCACATTCTCAGTAAAGATGACATCACTTTCAAGGGGCAAAACATGTTCTGGGGGCGCTGAAAAATCTTAGCTCATAGAGTGGCGTGAGATCTCCAAAGAGCCATGGTGCATAAACAAAAGTGCAGTCAGATATAAACTGTGCCCAGGCTATTAAACTTCTAGTGTGGCAGGCTTCAGAAAAAGTGCCTAAGAAAATTCTTGATGGGGCAATGTTTAGAAATATACTTAGAAGTACTGGACAAGGAGCTTCTGTCTAAAATGCATAAGAACTCTCCTATTGTAATAAGACAAAAATGCAATTTTAAAAGTTGGACAAAAATCTGAACCAACATCATACTAAGGAAGACACATGATTGGCCTAAAAGAAAAAAAATACATGGCATGATCTTCAACACCATCAGTCATTGAAGAAATGCAAATTGAAGCCACGGTAAGTTACTACAAGCACATACCAGATGCGCAGTTTTTAAAATACACACAATCCAAGCAGTTGTGAAAATAGAGCAACTGGAACTCTCTTAGAAAATATTTTGCTAATCTTTGATGAAGTTACCTACACTCACCTCATGACCCAGCAATTCCAACAGTATTTACCCAAGAGAAATGAAGACATATGTCCACACAGAGTCCTACAGTCAAATATTTGTTGCTGCATTACTATTAGCCTGCACTAGAAATAACTCCAAAATCTATTAACTAATAAATGGATATGATACAAATCTGCTTAGCAGTAAAAAAATGATCTATACAGCAATCTGAATAAATCTCAAAAACATTATGGTAAGTGAAAGAAGCCAGGTCCAATGTGTATGAGCCTATTTATAACATATTCAAGGAAAGGCAGAATTTTATAAGAGCAGATCAGTGGTTGCCAGAGACTGTGAGTGGTAGAAAAAGGAGTTTGACTGAAAGAAGAAGAAACATGAGGAAAATTTCTGATTGCAAGAAATGTTTCATCCCTTGCCTGTGACTATTATGTAATTGTAAATATTGTCAAAGTTCATTGACATTCACTTCTTTTTTACAGCCCTGTAGGACAAACCCAAGGCTTCATGCACACTTGGCAAGCACACTACCACTGAGCTACACCCTCCCTGAACTATTGATTTTTGAAGTTGTTTACTACATATAAGTTATGCCCCAATAAGCCTGGCAAAAATAAATATTTAAGAAGATCTAACTACATGCCAGACTCTGGGTAGATGTTATTCTCATGAAGTTATAATCCTTTGTGATGTATTCTGCATGCTTCAAAGACCAGAACTAAAATCAATGAATGGGAAAAGGATAGGACAGTAGAAGTGAACTCACTGTCTTGGTCTCCTTTATCTTGCTATAACAGAAGACCAGAGACTGGATTATTTATAAAGAAAAGACAAGTCAGGGACCTGGCCAAGATGCCCAACTGCCTGTATAAGGGGGACAGCAAAAGGATGAAATAAGAGACAGATAATTTAGTAATGCATAAAGGGGGGCTGGGAGCTCAATGCCTCAGGATGGGCAAAAACCAAGACTCTCCAGCTTTGCAACTGTTTTATTAGCCAGTGAGTGGAGGGGTAGCAAGTGCTTCCAGAGACTATAGTGGCATTCACTGTGGGCTGGAGGGAAGAACAAAGGGTTCTTGCAAGGGTGAGAGAAGGGGCAATAAAGAAACTACAGTTTCCCCAGGTGAAACTCTTTGCTCCTGCTACTGCACTGCTTTAAAGATCCTTGTTGCCCTCAGCCGGTCTTAATCTTGCCCTGTGAGCGCCACGGTGTCACTAGCTGGGACCAGAAGAAAGCGGGGAATTTCCTCCTCCCAATCTGGCTCAAAGGGCAGCACAGGGATGGCCTCGGACAGCCTCTAGACTCGATTTGTGGTCCCCAACAAAGAAGTTCACTTTGCCTCACTTCTCTGCAAGCTGGGAAGTCCAAGGCCTTGTGGCAGTTTCTGGTGAGGACGTGGTTTGCAGAAAGTGAAAGGGCACATGAGTAGCCTCTACAAAAGACAGAGGACAGGAGCAAGAGGGCTTACCCTGCAACAACAACTCTCAACAAGTAACCAGCTCCTGTGAGAAAAACACGAATCCTGCTTAATGAACTTTATTACTCTGAAGGACTCCACCTTCCAACACCACCCTGTCAGCCCCCAAATTCCAACATGCATTTCAGAGGGACAAGCCATATTCAGGCCACAGTGTCCTGCTCACCGCCTCTGCTTGGATCAGTCCTCCCACTCCACCGTAGAACACGTACTGACTGATAGCCATGACAGAAATACCATTCTTTCCAGCTGGTTCTTCAGATGTGGTCACCAGATCAGCAGGATCAGTATCACCTGAGGAATTGAGAAATGCCAACTCTCACACCCTACCTGAAACCACCTGAAGCAGAATCTGCATTTTAACCAGACTGGCAGATGTTCCTGTGATGAATCCTCCAGACCTATTCCTAGTTCCCAGATCCGTTCCTGTAATTCTAATGAAAGTTTGGCAAGTTTGGGTCTAGTCACCCAGCACTATCCTCACCTGGCTTTTTAAATTGAATGGCGACCAAGAATCAACCGTGTGCATTCCCAGGCCCGTATATTGTTGTTTATACCACAAATGGCACTTCTTGTTGTGTTTCTGTACCACTAAATATTACACTCATACCACTGAAATATGAGCGAGAAAAAAATGAACCTAAGTTGAATGTTTGCTAAAAATTCCATAAAGGTACGGTTACTTCACTTATCTGAGAGGAATGCTGTCCCAAGATCCCCAATGTATGCCTGAATATTGAACCCTATAACATACTATGTTTTCCCTATATACACATACATACAATATGATAAAATTTATCAATTAAGCACTGTTAGAGTTCGACAATAACAATAATAGAATAATTGTAATACTTTAATAAATAGAAGGAATTTACAATTCATGAATTATTTACCCCTGGAATTTTCCACTTAATATTTTCCGACCATGGTGGGCCATAGGTATTTGAAATCTCAGAAGGAAAAACCAAGAATAAGGGGAAAGGGAGACCACTGTAATTTGCTTTATTTTTTTTTGAATTGTATTTGGGGGGGTGGTACCAGGGAACAAACTCAGGACCCTGCGCTTGCCAGGCAAGGGCTTATTCCACTGACTTATATCCCCAGCCCTGTAATTTGCTTTAAAAACTGATGTGAAAATAGGTGTGGGAAAGACAATTATAAAAATAGGAGAACGTGTAAGAAATCCAGGCTTACACGTATTCCAGTGCTTCATAAACATCTTTGTCACTGACCCTTTTAAAACTTGAAATTGGATGTAACCAGCCCTCATCATGAATATGATTTGTAAAAGAAAGTTAAGACTGAGTTGTAATTGCTGTAGAATTCACCCCTCTTATCTCTTATGAGGGGATTTAATAGTGGAAATTCAAGATTTGTGGCTAAGACCAAAGAGCTATTTGTAGTTAGGTGCTAAGGGCTCGGACCCAACCCCTCCTGGCAGTCTGCAGCACCCTTCACAGACCTGCCTTGGCCCACCACCTCACCCAGCCCAAACAATGGCCTTAACTGTATGGAGCTCTGGGCTTCAGGGCTCCAGCCTTCCCGCTTTCTTCCCTGAGTCTCTCCCTTTCTTACCCCCCTATTTTCCATACTTCCCAACACTCTGGAGTCTCCAGCCAAAGCTGTCTTTTTGCAGGTTCTCTCACAAAATCCTCCGGCCCTCAGCCACTCTGGGATACAACATGGTAGAGAGCAAAGCCAGAGAAGGCTTAGTCATAAGTGGCCCAGGTCTTGAGAGGCTGTGAAGGAGCACAAACACATCTCTTTGCAGTCTTCACAGACCTGTCTCACACCAATCTTTCCATCATGATCGTAACAGTTAGTTGTTAAATTGTAATAAAATTTGTAGCCCAACATATTCATTTTTCTTGGCTGTCATAACAAATTACCAGAAACATATGAGCCTAAAAGAGCAGAAATTTACTGTCTCATAGTTCTGCCAGAAGTTTAAGAACAAGACGTTGGCAAGACCACTCTTCTGAGGGAAGATCTCTTCTAGCTTCTGGCAGGGACCAGCACCCTCGGCCCTCCTCAGCATCCCGGGGTTGTGGATTCTTCAGCTCACTGCCAACTCCACTTTCACGTCGCTTTCTCTCCTGCGTGCCTCTGAGCATCTTCTCTTTTTAATCTCTTATAGGGACACTTGTTGTAAGCATTAGGACCCACCCCAATCCAGGAGTAATATCATTTTGAAATCTTGACTTTCCATCTGCAAAGACTCTTTTGAGGTGGATATCTTTTGGGGACTGTTCTTTAACTACCCTCCCATCTCTACTTTTGGTGAGTAGGCAGGAAGCGATCAGCCCTCCCTCCTGGGTTTCCGCCCCTGGCCACTAGCCAATTGGGAAAAATCTCCACCTGATACTAAAATCCAGCACTCAGGTCATTAGTAAGCCAAAAGCTAAGCTCCCATCTCTTAAGAGGAGGGAGGGACCTGGTCTTTTAAAAGTAACTTCCATGTCTCTGCTCCCTAAAGAACAGGGAATGTTTCTGCTCAGCCTGGGGAAGTTCTGCCTTCCCTCAAACCACCCCATGAACAGGTCCAAGACCTTCTTGAGGAGCAAAGAGGACTCTGGCTGATGTAACTTATCATCATCTACACAGACAAACAGATCATTGCAGGATGCAGTGAACGTGACAAACAGGGTGAAGATGAAGTACCAGCCATGGGGATGACAAAGGACCAAGAGCTGAGCCTCCCCCATCTCTATCAGCTCATCTCCCTCCCTCTGACGTAGACGAGGAGCCTTTCTTACTCCTGGACAACATTTTCACAAATACTTCCCCAGATAAGAGCTCTTCCTATAAACAATATTGCAGAGTCAGGGGCATGCAGAAGCAGAGAGCCTGCTTGGATGATGACGGAAGGCTTCACAGGTGCACAGAGGCAGTGCCTGAGCTGGAGGAGAGCATTCCTAAGCAGAGGAAACAGAAGAGAACCAAGCAGAATCAAGGCAGCACCCAGCAGGGCAAGGCCAAGGGGACACACAATTACAAGATTAATAGTAGGTACAGGAGAGCTGTGAGAAGGACTCAAAACCCAGTTCAATAAAAGAGTTCTGCGGTCAGTTAAGGACAGCTGCCCTGGGAGGAGGGAGGCACCGGGAGTCATCCCTAACTTAGGCAGTTCTGTGTCACTAGGGAGAAGGAAAGATCAGTGTAACTCCCCT
This sequence comes from Dinomys branickii, assembly GCA_004027595.1. NCBI lineage: Eukaryota > Metazoa > Chordata > Mammalia > Rodentia > Dinomyidae > Dinomys > Dinomys branickii. Next base: position 106,572 of record PVLD010003165.1, read on the forward strand.
GGGCTAGTGAAGCCCATTGCTAAAGCCATTTGTTAAGATATGTTAGAGTCCTGTCCCCAGTGTCTTACATGACCTCACTTGGGATGAGGATCTTTACTGAGATAATCAAGTTAAATGAGGTCATTAGGGTGGCCCCTGGCCCAATATGACCGATGTCCGTATAAAAAGGGGACAGTTGGACACAGAGACAGACACATGTAGAAGAAAAGTCATGTGAGGACCCAGGGGAAACACAGCTACCCACAAGCCAGAGCTAGTGGAGCAGGTCCTTCTTCACAGACCTCAGCGGGCACCAACCCGGGGACATCTTGATCCTGTCTTGATCTCCAGAATCATAAGACAATGCGTTTTATAATGAAAGCCTCCCAGAACAGCAGCCCCAGCTAGCTGATGCACTATCCATGCTGAAAAGAAGAAAAGATGTTCCCTTTTCCGTGAGCCTAAGTACGCTCACTAGCATAATGTGTAACCATTTTAACTATGGAGTCAAAAGCACCTGGTAAGGGGGTTTCGGCCCCACCACCACTTACTAGCTACGACTATGGACGAGTGACAGATACTGAGTTCTATGCACCCCACTTCTGTCAACCATAAGTGATGTTAAAAATGCGTGGCCCCTGGGCATAGTCCCAGAAGAATAAGACAGCATACTATAGAGACTCCTGTGTACTTGAGTTTATAGCAGTGCAGTTCACAACAGCTACGCTATGGCGGCAGCCTAAATACTTACCAATGGATGAATGGGTAGAGGAAATGTGGCATATGGACACCAGAGTATTACTCAGTCGTAAAGAGTAAGGAAACCGTGTGATTTGCAGAAAAATGTGTGGTTTCCAGTTGCACTATATTAAGTAAAATAAGCCAGACTCAGAAAATTAAATATCACATGTTTTCTCTTACATAAGAAACCTAAAGAAAATTAATAAAAAGTAAAATAAAATAAAGATGACAGGAAACCAGGAGTAGACTTCTGGAAATGAGGAGAAGGATCTGTGGGAGGCTGAAGGAGTGAGAGGATTGAAATTAAAATACATTAAATGCATGTACCTATTTCCCAAAACAAACCCCACCATCACATAATTTTAGCTTGCTCTAATAAAGTTTAACAAGGCAATGAGACTATGTGCAGCACCTTATTAGCCTATTTCAAGGCAAAGTTTTGTCTAGCTACAGCTTCATAATTTGACAGAAGCAGACTGCACTTGTCTGAGTCCTGTCCCCAACCTTCTAAATGCACATGACAAAAGCAGGATCTGAAAAGCCGTGATGCACCACCCAGCAGAGGATGTAGGCAGCCAGCGTGACGCATGAACATCTCAGCAACACCAGGTTCTCTGGCAACAGCCAAAAGAAAGGGGGCCACCAGTTGAGGGAATGCTTTTGTGGGTGGGAGGTTCTCATTAAAACTGAAGAGCAAATCCACACTCTATGTAAGATGTTCCCCTCCACACACACACACACACAGCTCGGCCTATCTTTGGGATTCACCTGCTCAAGTGTGGCACAATTCACACTCTCAGTCACTTGTGAATTCCCTCTGTCACACCCAGAGTACTCACTGAAGACTTATCCAGAGTCAAATGCCAGACCAGCCTTTGCTTTCCCATCTAAACAACAGAGCCAGACATCACTGCTGTTGTGTTGGGAGAACTAGTTGCACTGTCTCCAGAGAAAATGTTGCATCTCTGTCCCCCTCTCCTCCTGTTAGCACAGAGGCTGAGAGTTCCTCCCCCTAAAGCAACACAGGTCTTCACCTTTTCTGGAAGACAGGGTGTGTGTACCCTGAAAGGCCTTCCCCTCACACCGCAGGCTGCAGGCTTATTTCTGGTGTCCAGGTTTTAGGACCCTGCCAGGTGGGAACTGGGAGATAGCAAGCTCAGGAGTTACTGGGGCCCTCTGCTGCCACTGTTGCCCTTCCAGAAAACAAGCCCTGAAGTGACAACTCTTCTAGTTTTTCAGGAGATCCAGGTTATATATGAAATCTTCCATTTTTAAAATACTGGTGTATTTATCAGGGGAGAAATGATGAGGAATTGGCTCACCCAAGCATAGAGGCAAAGTAGCGCCCCCTTTCCCTCCCCCCGCCAGTCAGCCCTCTGCAAGCTGGGGACTGAATTACAACCAGTGGTATAATTCAGCCCAGCCCCATAGGCCGGAGAACCAGGGAGCTTATGGCAGAAACCCAGGCTGAGGGCGGAAGATGAGATGATAACTCCCAGTTCAAGCAGTGAGGCAGGAAAGGGGGAGCTAATTCCTCCCTCTTCCACCATTTCTTCCCTACAGACCCTCAGTGGATTGGGCCATGCAGGCCCAAGATGGGGGTTTAGGGCAGAGGAGTCATACTCCACTGAATCCAAGGACTCAAGCACCCGCCTGAAACCCCCTCCCTAAAATCCCAGAAACAATGCACAATCTGCGCACCCAGTGGCCCAGGCAAGTTGACACATGAAATTAACCATCAGAGCTGATAACTTGTCTCATTGATTTGCAAAGGCCAGGGAGACAACCGAGCACATGGCTGCCACTCCAGCCATAGTATGCAGCCTCCGTAGCTTTCACAGGCTGGGGCAGAAAGTACACAGAAACACAGGTAGAGAGGCAGGCTGCCCACCCCCGGGTCCGCAGCAGCTGGGCCCACAGGCTGACCCAGTAGCATCTCCCCCACTCTCCAGTGTATCTTATCATATCACCATGCCCCAAGCCTGCCCCAGGTCCCCACATCAGCACTGAAGGTGCTCTCTCTGGACTGACACTGACCAAACTGTCTCCAAGGTACATAGCTACATGAGTAGAGCAGGTACAGGACCAAACACAGAGGGAGGCCCACTGTGTCCCAAAACTGAGAATGTGCATTTAATTGCCTGTGTCTGTTCACAAATATTTATTTCAGGAAGGAAATGAGAAGCTGGTTGCTGAGGTTTGCATATTATTTGAGTGCCCCCCAAAGCTTCATGCATTGATATGTAACTCCCATTGTGAAGTATGAAGAGGGTGGAAACTTTGGAATTTAGAGGTGGACACTTTACTAGGATTAGGTCAGGCCAACAGGGTGGAACTCCCACGATGGAATCCTGGTGGCTTTAGAAGAAGAGATCAGAAGAGGCATGCACTGCCTGTCTGCCATCAGGCAGCGCACTGTCTGAACCACCGCAGGACCCTGCCTGCAAGAACAGCATTGCCACAAGTGGCGGCTTGACCGTGGACTTCCAGCACCGTGAGCTAAAGTAAATCTCTTCTCTGTAAAACTCACCCAACATGGGGTGTCACATTATTGGTAACAGAAAACAGACTAAGACACTGGTGTGTGGCACTCAACTGGGAACTAAGAGGTAGGAGGGAGGTTTGCTTTTTACCTTTATGCTGTTTTACAGCCCTTGTAGCCATATGGTTATGTTTATTTTTAAATAAATTGGTTATTATTTGGGGAATGAGTTCAGATTCATAAAAGAGTTGTAAAGATAACAGTGACAACAAGCCCTTCCTCTAGCTTCCCCTCATGTTCACATCGTGGGTAACACCGGTACATCCATCAAAGCTAAATCATTAACCTTGGCGCGGCCCTGCTAACTAATCCGCAAGGCGTCCATCACTGAAGCTCCTGTTGCCCTCCAGTCTCTAACCTCTCTGCCTCCCCTTGTTGGTCACGCCCTTGACACTTTGGGGAAGGTACTGGTCAGGTACTCTGTACAATGTCCTTCAGTTTGAGCAACAAGACCGGAGTTGTAGGTTTGGGACAGGATCACCACGGAGCTGAAAGGCCCTCCTAACGTATCTCGTGTGGGTAGATGGGACAGACATGACTCATCTCTGGAAACATCAGCTTTGATCAGTTGGTCAAGATCACGTCCACCACCCTTCTCCATAAAAAGTTGCTGGGTGTTCCTTTCTCCGCTCTGTCTTTTGGAATAGAATCACTAAACACAGTTTGTACTGAAGGCTTGTGCTCTGTCTCCTAGACTGGTGACAGTAAACCTTTTAGAGCTTTCAAAGATAAAAACAGCTGGCTGAGGCACACATCATAAGTTCACCAGCACTGTCCTAAAGTCAGGAGATCAACATAGCATATTATTTGTAACTTTCTACAAAGATTTGTTTCCTCTTCCCTGGTTTTATTTTGTTTCCCATTCAATCATTTATTCAGTGGTATGAATACTTATTTTCTTTCTTTGGATTATAATCCAGTACTGTAGCTATTTACTTTGTTGCTCAACTTGTCTCAGATGTTTTTCTTCAAAAATAATTTTTAATAATAAAAACCTACCACTATCAAAGGAGCCTTTGATCAGGCCTGAATAGCTTCAGATTATTAGAATCATTCAGTCCCTGGCCTCAATCTCTTTCATCAGAGGAGAAAGACTCAGGAAGCTCCAATGAGCTCTGCTCCCGAGAAGAGCCCATGAATGACAGTTCTGCCATTTACAAGGTACACGACTGGACAGGGTGTCTACCTGTCAGAGCCCCCACCAAGACATTGATAAAATGGGATGATTATGATGCCTAACAATATTCCTACTTTCAAAATGTGGTGACAGTGTCTATAAAGCATTCAAAACACCACATGGCGCATGAATGCCCCAAGCAGTGACCAGCTATTGTGTGCGTGCATATCCAGGAGCTAAGTGGACTTGGGGGTTCTACACACTCCCCTCTTCTCCACTAGTTCTGGTCCTTAGCAAGATCAGCAGGGCACAACCTGGAGGAAGGGAAGCATTTGGAGGTGGGAGTCCTGAGCTCCAGGAAAGCCACCTCTACCTTGGGCATCTGGGGTCAGCTGAGTCCCCAGGCCATGGCTGGGAGCTCATGTCACAGCCCTGAAGGTCACAGCTGTGTGCAGGTGTGCACCAAGGCCGCAGTTAACCTCTGAAGCTAACGTGGTGAATAAATGTCTCTTTATGGACTCAATCTGAGGCCAGGCCTCCTCTGGGAACTGTACCTGACCACCAACCCAGTGGGTCACCATTTCTTTGGAGAAGGAAGCAGCCAGTGCAAGAAACTGTGGGCCCCAAAGGAAGGAGCCGTCTCTTACCTCTCGTCTGCATCTGTTCTTCCCACCTAGATCTCATTCTTGGGGAGCAGCCAGGGTGTGCACCAAGCACTCCTCTGAGCACCGTAACCCTTTCTCAAGCCGCCCCACTGCCCCTCTAGGGAGCCCTGTCAGCCGGATGCAAAGATCTCTGAATGGGTTCTCTTGGAATTGAGCTGGGATCCTTGGCCAAAACATCCTAGATAAATTACTTACTTTGTAAGACGGAGGCACCTCGGCCCGCCCTCGGGAATGTCTGCATGTACCTAGAGCACGTGGCCTTTGGTTAGGGGTCAGAAGGGAACAGATGGTGTTCTCCTTCCAGTCAGAGCTTGTAGGGCATCACAAGCCAGTCCTGTATCATTCGTCTTTTCTTTCATTCAGCAAGGTCATAGCAGCCATAGCCTGGCTAAAGCCTGAGACCCAGTGCTGAATAGAAGCAGCCAGACATCTCCCTTGGAGCTTGCGACCTGGTGTGGGAGGCAGATGACCATCACATAGTCACGGGGATGTCAAATGTCAGTCAGGATGGGTTCCCCAGTCCCGGAAGGCTCGAAGTCTGGGGGTCAGAAAGGCGGTGATGCCTGAGCCAGCCCAAGGAGGCTGAGGGACGAGCTCAGGACACCAGCGCCGCAGACCCTGGAGGAGGGCCTGGGTCCCCCAGCCCAGGGGCAGGAAGTGGAAGGGAATGTGGAGGGGGAGGTGGCCCCCGGTAATTTGGTGAGTATCAGAGCATAGGCAGCGAGGGAGGGCGGAACACTGCACTCAGGCTGGAGGGTAAGGGAAGCCACCCATGGCAAGCGGCCTCTGACTTGCGTCTGGGACATTCTACCCATCCAACCCAGCTGCCATAGGGGAGTCCTCATGCTCCCGACTCATTACCTGACATAACTAATTGTCTGGTGACATTTCCCATGTTATAGACAAATGTGAATTATGGGCCCAGCTGTTCCCCTTCCTGTCACCGGGAATCGGTTGATAAATATGTTTATTCGAGGTCAGCCTGGCCTCATCCATTAGAAATATTGTTTTTCTAAACATTACATTGATTTAATTTAACTCTAATCAATTTAAAATGGTTCTGACAATTAACAAAAGCTTCAAATATGACCTTAAAGTAATAGGATTCATTAGCTATGTTTAGGATTAAACTTACCCTAATAGGGCAATTTTTCTTCCAACAGTATTTGGTAAGCGACTAGTGGTCAGTCAAAATGAAATCAATTATTATAAATTATACAGTTAAAGTTGATTATATATCCCCTGCTAATTTGTATAAATAAGGATCTCTGACAATGGGAGTAATTTATTAATAACTATCTCTCCCCCAGCCCAGGATCACACTTCATGTTACAGCTGCCAGGGCATCTGTAATCCATGAAGTATTATTTTCCAGGGCTGCTCTTGATGTATGCTAATTAAACCCATCATTAATTGAAACAGTTATAGTTAAAGACACAATGCCGGCGCCCTTTGCCCTGTCATTCATGACAGTCAACCCATTCACAGACAATCTGATCAAAAATTCATACACCAGCTCCGGCGCCCCAAAAGGAAGATGATCGTGGTACAAAGCACTGCTGACGTGACAGCTGGTGTGCTGGGGAGGGGTGATGCACAGTCTGAACTCGAGCCTGCGGGTGTCTGGGCTTCCCACCCTGCCACCCCAGCCGCTGCCCCGATGGAGAGGACGTGGACTCAGAGAGTAGCAGAGCAGCGTGTCTAGGCCAGGGCTTATGGGGACCCACCCATTGTTTAAGAGAGAAGACTGCCAGAAGCTTATGAATGGAGAACTCTCGATTCTCCTTGAAATTTCTGAATTGTTTGAAAAGTCAGAATATACTGAGCCTATTGCCCCTGCTCCTTTGCCCACCCCAACTTTCCGCTCTCCCTGTACATTACCTGCCTGGCCCCTGTAGGTAGGTAGCTTGAAAGTCATGGTCCAGGACACCTCTTTCTGCAGGTGGAGAAACTGAGTCTCACACAGACACAGTCTTGCCAAGGAGCGTACAGTGTGCACAGTCCAGGCAGCCAGGGCTGGTTACATGGAGCATCTGGGGCCCATGGGAGATGGACACACCAGGAAGCAGACACTGTCCCTCTGCAGCATGGTGAGGGCTGGCAAGAGGAGCCTGGGGTCATGACCTAAAGCCCAAGGCTCCAGAGGCCCTGAGATACTGGGGTGGAAACAGACCAACCTGAAAACAGCAGGCTAAATCTGTTGCTTCTTTAGGCTGACCCCAGATTCTTTAGGATGGGCTGGAGCAGGATGAGAGAAAGTCCCCTGTGGTATGCAGAGGACACACCCCATGTGTCCAGCCCCTTTCCTGGAGGGGATCAGAGAAGAAAAGTTCTGAGAACCAACACAGCAAGGATGAAAAAGAACTTTCAGTTTGGAAATGCCCTGAAACCAACTGGGGCCATGCAGCTCTCTGTAAGTCACTCTGTCTTCCATCAAACACGGAATGTTCAGGATGCCACGGCCTGGGGCCCTGGAGCTCCTCTATTGGAGCTCACAGGTAAATATAAAGCACTGAGGAAGTCCAATACATTTGGAGGAGTCTAGGGATGGGAGGTCCTCACTTGGGGGTCAGGCTGGACTGCTTGAGGTTCTAGAGGTGACCCAGGCCTTTCTCTGTCCCCAAGTGCCTCAGTTATTTTTCTCTTCTTTCTGAGACAAAATACTTGACACCCAGAATTAAAGAAGGAAAGGTTTAATTAGCTCACAGTTGGTGGAGGTTTCAGTCCATACTCGGCTGGCTCCAAGGCAGAGTGGCACATGGCAGAGGGCAACAGTTCATGGCAGCAGAGCACAGCAAAAGTAACAAGAGCACAAGGGGAGGAGCAGCAAGCGGCCTCTTTCCCTCCCTCACACTATATGCAAACTGTCCACCCCTGGGCAGGTGTAGTACACACATCCATAATTCCAACACTGGACCATGAATCAATCAAACTCTAGAAGCCCCATGACTGCACAAGGCTTTGGGGGGACATTCAGACACAAACCATAACACCAAGGAAGCACCTGAGGGTAGTTATTTGTGTGGAAGCAGCAGGTTGGTGAAGAGGGAGAGGGAGGGGTGGTGCAGGCCTGAGGTCTGGATCTCTTGTTGGTGAGAGCCCAGGGAAACCCAGCGGCACGCTCACCTCAGGAACAGAGACATGCCCTTCTGCTGGCAGAGTATGTATCTGTGGTCACCACCTCTGTCAGACTTTGGAATCCTTTGAGTCTCAGAAGCCCAAGAGTGTCAGTATTTGGGCTACCTCACCCAACCCACTGCCTCTCAGGGAAGGCCCAGCATGCTTTGCAGGACACGCCCACCTCACCTGGGACAGTCCAGGGGTGGTGCCCCTCACCAGTGCCCTGGGGGAAGAAGAACTCAGCCATGAGCAGGGAGTCACATCTGGTTCAAATCAGCTCCAATCCAGGACTCTAGTTCACCTGCACCCCTGGTGCAACCCCACCTCCCCAGACCACAGTTCCCCAACTTCAAGATGAAGGGATAGACTCCACCTCAATGGCTTTGTGACCAGGTTCCCAAGGCACAGACAAAGCCCGCTATCTGACCTGATCTGCTGGAGAGTTTTCCCAACCTATGCCAGATCTCTCTCTCTCTCTCTCTCTCTCTCTCTCTCTCTCTCTCTCTCTCTCTCTCTCTCTCTCTCTCACACACACACACACACACACACACGTCCCTGAGCTATAGGTAACTGCTCAATAGTTTTAACTTTAGCACAAAAGGAGAGGTTGTCAAACTGTTTACTTAACATGTGTGCATCTTATTGTATATAAGCTACACTTCAGTGAATTCAGTTTTTAAAATACAAAGTTTTAAAATAGTTTTAAAACGCAAAGAGAAGGAAAGAGTAAGCATTGGAAAAGCTTCGGAGAATGGCATGGTGGATCCAGGGAAGCTAGGCACACCTACCCGTGACCTTGCCAACCCACCTGTAGCATTCCCAGGAGAGCTGCCCACATGTACACCCTGTAAGCCACAAGAGTGCCACACAGGATGCCCCGCCCTGGAGACAGCACCAGTGTCCATGGTGTAGGCAGCAAGGAAGGAGAGCTTCTGATGGACGTGGCATGCACAGCAGGGATGAATACCACACTCACAACCCTCACAACCAATATCCGTGGCTCCCTTTACCTGCAGCCCAAAGCTGGCAGCGTGAGTCTGCAGAGACAGAAGTCAGAATGGTGGCTGTGGCTGGCCAGGGCTTGACAAGGGAAGCAAGGGGAGCCAGGGACCCTAGGTTGCAGATCTGCAGGCTGTGAATGTACACCGTGTGTAAAGCCCCCACAGAAGACTCACTGCTTAGTAAAGTGCATCTTGATAGCAAAATATTAAAGAAAGTATATGCAGGAGGGTGAGCCCCTGGCATCCACAAGGCTTCATGTTAGCCACACTTGTCAAGGGCCTGGTCAATGCCAGGCCCTTGAAAACAGGGTCCCGAGCCCAAGCCCCATAGTTCTGTTTGAGCCCCAGGATCATCAGGAAATTGGGGTGTGGGGGTTCTCCTAAGAATAACACAAACACACATAATACACACACACACACACACACACACTCTAACCCAAGACCTGCTGTTCTCCAAGTGGGGAAACTGAGGCCCAAGGAACAGACACACCTTGCTTTTTTATTTGTCAAGCTTCTCTGTCAAGTTCTGTGCCAGTTCCTTCTCCGACCTCAGTGCCCTCAAAGCCACTGTGGTCTCCAGCCCCAAGCAAATCCATCCCACAAGTCCTTCCTGGCCCTCACTCCAGGTGTCTAGGTCACTCGTCCTACCCATGGGTGTCCTTCAACTTAGTCAAAACTGCCATTTCTCAAGCTTCTGCCTACACAGCACACCCCAGCCATGGCCCCCTGCACCCCAGCACGCTTGGCTTGGGTGTGCCTCTGTCCCTGACCTCCAGGAGGCTGGGAAAGCATAGCCACACTTACCCAGGGTGGGCAGCCTGTGCTCTCCTCTCCTAGGAGGCGAATTTGCACTTACAGAGCAAACTGTGAGCTGTGAGCACCACAGCTAGCCCTGGTAAATGTGTTCTCTCTGGTGAGAAAAGCCAGCCCCACAGGCCTCAGTTTCTCCACTGGCTACAAAATCTCCCCATTCTGGGCAGTGGAGGATGAAGGGTATGAACAAATGTTCTAGGCAACCACATGAAAGGCTCAGCATGGACGGAAAGACGAGAGGAAAGGTCCCAGCGTGAGTGAGCCTGGCAGTCTTCCTCTTCCTCCTCCACCATCCAGCAGTGTGATCCTGACAGCCACGGCCAATGTTGCTCCCTTCCAGACCCAGCAACAGAGCAGGCCTCCCAGTCTTAGGGTAGCTTTTCAGGGGGCTGCAGCCATTTCCAGGTGGTGCACAGCCCCATCCCTTCAGTGTGAAGAGTTCTGGGTCACCTCACCTTCCTGTGCCAGTTGCAATTTGTTCCCACCCTGCAGTCATAAAACCTGTCTGATCTCCAGCCTTTTTCCCAGACATAAACCTTTGCTTCTGGGAATGGCCAGGAGCCTGCTCATCCTTCAAAACTGGAGGAAATGCACTTGGGCCTTTATCACACTAAATGACCTCCAAAACGATCACTCCACGTGCCCCAGCATCACACGGTATTTGATTTACAGCTCACAAACTCTCTCACGACCGCTATCTCCCTCTGACAAATGGTCCCTGCCCAGCCACCTAGTCTGCACACACTGTCGTTCAGTCAACCCTGGTTTTAATTTGGATAAGACTGACAAGTGAGAAACAGAACCACGAAAGTCGTCAGCAGTCACTGTCCTCCCTGTGGCTAGTGTAGATCCCACTAAGAAGACCTCCACACACTCACAGATCTTTTTATAAATAAAATTAGGTCTATTATGATAATTAAGTTTTTATAACCCATTTTTTCCACCTAATACATGGTGCTCATGTCCTTAAAGTGATCTAGAAGAGTCATCATCCACTGCACCATAGCCCGCCATCTGACCACACCATCATGCACCAAGATCCTGCACATTTCCCAGTTTGGCCCAGCATAAGATGCTGCCTGGAGTCTTACAGCCAATCACAGGCACATCTGTGATCATGATTTCTTAAAACAACTTCCCAGCAATAGACGTGCTGGGTGTAAGGCATGCAGTACATCAAGACTTTTGGAAAGTAAGCACACGTGGATTGCACACCTCTGTGACTCGTATCTGTGTGCAGCTGTCCGGCGGCAAGCGCCGCAGAAGAACCGAAGCAAGAGAAGTCAGCAATCTGAGAAAGGAGCAGGGTACAGCCCGTGTGAACATGATCAGAAGCAGCACCTGGGAAGGGAGCCTCGGAGGGCAGAGCTGGGTGGGACAGCACAGGCTATGGTCCCATTCCCCTGTGTGAGCGATGGAGAAACCAGGCCCAGACATCCAGTTTGCAATAAGTCCTGCTCAGCGAGAAGGCTCAGAGGATCAGGCAAGCACAGCTGGCCGGGGAAGCTGGAGGAAATACACTGGGTCCTTAACATTCCCCCTCTGCCCAAGCACAGCAGGGAGGATGGACCCTGGGGAGGCCCTTGGCTGGCCTCACACATGCATGAGGAAAGTAGCAGTAGTAACCTATGAGCCCCGTCCTGTGTGTACGCCCAGTCTGGGGGTTTGAGTCTGTCCTCACTTTGCACACAGCAAAGTGAGGAAAGGTGGGTGCTGTTGCTCCATATGAGCTGCTTGTTCTCACTTGCGTAAAGCAGTTTAGGCAAGTCTTAATCTAAATGTGAACTTTCGGAAAAAGAAAAAGGAATGGCCTCAGTGGCCAAGGTAAGGCAGTGGCTCTTCCTGTGTATGTGATTCACTTGGTGGAGGAAGGGGCTGTGTCCAAGAAGAAGCTTCCAGGGCTCTTCCCTGAGGAGCTGGAGCTGTCGGTTTTCTGTGGATTCTCTGAGCCTGCATCCCTGTGTTCCCTGTAACTCTAAGGCTTCCAGTCTACAGATCACGCTAGAAACACTTATAAGAATGTAGTTGATTCTCATGTTGAGGCCCTGTAGGGAACTTAGCACAGCCGAGTTAAGTTTACATTAAGAAATGCACACCCATTAAGGGGTGTGATGTCAGGATCCTAGTTTGTACCTACCTTCCTCCCATAGAGCTGCGGATTTGTAATCCTGAGGCCAGATTCACAGCCTACCTTTCTGCATTCACCCAGTAGATGGCGCTAACTCATTTTAAATACTATTAAGTACGGAAAACCCAAGATAGACACATAAAGGGCAGAGCCAATTAAGAAAATCAAAAGCAGAAAGAAAGATAGGGAAATTATGTATGCATGTATACACAGGATACCTAACTAGCTGTACTACTGACTTCTATCGCTTTACTGAAAGGAACATTCCATGATTAATTATTTGATCCATCTTGCATGTCTCTGTTTTCCTGAGAAACTACTTTGAAGGTATCAATACATAATACAACAACCATTGTTAATTTCCTACCACTTTGTCTGTAACTCTGTATTGCTTGTATTGTTCTTATGCTATTTCGTAAATGAATGTCTGTTTGTTAATGTTTTCCTTCTTGTATTTTTAAAATATTTTTTTAAAAAAGAGAATCAAAAGCAGAAACAGCCAACAACAACTGACTTGAAATGACACAGAGGAGGCCCAGCCCCAGTCGCGTGTAATTTTTAATCTTCTGAATAGATCTGTCATATTTATTCCCAAACATCATTTGCTGCTCCCCAAACCTGGAGTCGGGCTGCTCTACTTGGGATCTAGGACATTGCAATAATGCATAGTGGCCAGAAGATGGCACCACTGCACTCAGAAGGACAAGCTGCCCAAGAAAGCCTATCGAAAGAATGTTTAAAATTTGCGACCAATTTTGCATGCTTATATCTGGTAATCTAAACAACTAATCTGAAGACAATAATATGCAATATAACAACCATTGGTGAATTCCTACCATCTTATCTAGCGAAGCTTTGTATGGTTTCTAATGTTTTTTATTTTAATTCTCTTTAATGGTTTGATCCATCTTGCATTCTTCTATCTGGTCATCTGCGCAACTTCGTTGAAGATAACAATAGGTAATATAACAACCACTGTGAATTCCTATCATTCAGTTTTGAAACCCTGTACCATTTTATTGTCTTTGCTTAGTTTTGTTTTCACCTATGTTGTTGTTGTTGTTGTTTAAAATTCCCTTTACAATAAAAAAAAGTTGAGTATGGCTTGAAAAACATCAGGAAGAGGAAGAGAGGTGAGAAGAGGTGTGCTGATTAGACTTGCAACTTGTCTCTGAGGGGTTTCTGAGTGCCAGGCACTGTGACAAGCACTTTACATACATGATTTCAGTTAAGACCATAAAAGCTTAAAGAGGAAGTTCTACGATGTCTCCACTTCTGAGATGAAGCATTGTGTGGGAGCCAGAGACTGGGATGTCTTGTACTTTCTCAAAAGAAATAGGGACAGCGATCCAATTCAAGCCACATTAACAACAGCGAATGGGGAACAGCTTCTATTCATAAAGGCTGCAAGTTCCTTCCTTTGTTCAGCTAGTATTTCACTATTCGCTTTGTGCTGGGCACTGATCAAGGTAAGTAAGGAAAGAGAACTAACCAGAGATGGCCCTGGCTTTTAGCATAGAGGCCACAGTAAGCACCCGGTCAGGGGATTAGTGCAGAGGGGAAGGAAGGCTAGAAGGGCCTACAAGCGCCTGCAGGTGCATTTGAAACAGTGTCTGATTTACCCATCGGGGCTGTTCCCATGGCTCCTAAGAGCCAATCATTAAATTTTCAGGAATGTCAGAAACCATTTCATTAACACATCCATTATTAAAATTAAATTGTATGAATCTAGAATTCATAAGTTATATCCAAAAGTAATAAATACTCAAAACACCACTTGCCAATTATTTCACATTTTACCATTCTCTATGCCAAAGGGGAAAGGAAACATTTTCTGTAAAGAACCAGACAGAAATATTTTAGGTCATGGTGGTCTATGACAAGGATCAAGCTCCACTCCTGAAGTACCACAGCAGCCACAGGCAGCAGGCAAATGAGTGGGTATGGCTGGGTTCCACTGATACAAAGGGGGGGGGCTGGGCTCCATCCACAGGCAGCAATTCGCAGGTGATGGTCCGAGCTCAGGCATTTGTCCATCATGTCACAGAGGAAGTGCTAAACTCTGGTGTGTTAATCCTGCTGTGCTCTTCCCCAAGATGTTACTTTGGTATTTGCAATCCACTATGGTGTGGATTTACACCACACAGTCAGCAAAGGCTACAAACCAGGGTCTCCTCCGTGTCCCCAGGGCTGGATGCCCCCACCCCCCTGCCACTGTGCCAGAGGCCTCTCTGAGGAGCTCCTGCAACAGACCCTGAAGCTGCACTCTGTCCGTCCTATAGCCGCTCACCCATGGCCATGAGCAGTCTGCATGATACAGTGTAGAAATATGGCTTAATGCACACAGAGATGGGCCAAATCAATGAAACATAGTTTGATAAAAATATCTAATTCCCATTTCATCAGCCCAGTCTGCAGCAACTCCCTGCATGGTATGCCCCTCTGTAACCAATGAAAACACATAGCCAAGCAGCCATATTCATGGTCCCAGACCTGACTGCATGCAGCCTACAGGTTGGCAAGACCTGCCTGCCACCCAGTGAAGGCACAGGATGGGCCCTGCAGATGGCTCTCAGAGACACAGAAGGTAGGGAAGGGGGCTGCAGGGGCGGACTCCAGGCAGCATCCCTGGCGAAGTCACCTAATCCTCATTGCAAGTTCTTCAAACCCTTAGCTAGACACTTGGGAAAAGGGAGTATTTAACTCAGATTTGGGTGCCACTGGTAGGGCCATGTTTGAGACCCAAAATTTAAGAGCTTTCATAAACTCTTAGAAAAGTGAGAAGATCCAAAGACTTGCCAATTTTCATTGTGCTTTCCTGATGAGGGTTGCTCTGCTGAGTGAATTACCCAATTTCCAGGACATCCAGTTCAGTCTTGGTTCACCTGACTGCTCTAACTGGACCCTAGAAATGATTTCCCTCAAAAACCTTCAGTACTACAAAACAGTCACCAACATGGGGGACCCAGCCAGACCTGACTGTCCCAGGGGCCAGGCAAAACCAACCCTTTCCCAAGGGCTCTTCTACCTGCTTCCCTTGGCAACCTCCTGGGCTTTTTTTTTTTTTTTTCAAATGATACCTCAGGTCTATGACATGTGAAATCTACACACACTCTGAACTATTTCTTGAATAATGATAACACATCTTTATGATACCCCCTTAAATTTGGTTATTCAAACCCTCTGCAGACAGAAACACCCTTCCTGCATCCAAAACCTTTCTCCTGCCTCCAGCACTATGACTCACAGGCCAGCAGCTCACAAGTTTGCCTGCCTCCGACTTGGTGCTCATCCGTGCCCAAAACCTTTTCATTGAGCAGAAAGTTCACCAAAGAATGACAACTAGGCTCTGTCTCCCCCAGGAAACTCCGTCTCTCTGGTGAGGGCTTCCCAGCCTGGCTGCACATGGATCAGTGGGGACAGCTTGGATAGACTGGCTGATGTGCTTGCTTGGGCAGCACAATTACTGAGATAAATGCCAACTGCTGGCCCCACCTTCAGAGATTCCCACCAGCCTGCGGTGAGCATAGCGTCAGCGCCTTCTGAGTCCCCCTGTGTGGATTCCATCTGCAGCCACAATGGAGAACCATGCTCTGGGCAGTGAACCTGTGTCCTTCAGATTGTGATGAGGGACAGTGTGCATCAGAAGACTTACAAAGACGACCTGGGCAGGGTGGGGGAGCCTCTGAGCAGAAAGCTCTCCTTGGCAAGGACAAATTTTCACTAGACTGTCCAGACCCACAAGTGGACACAAGTTCACATACTATCACTGCCACATTAATGTGCCCAGAGGCGGGAAGCATGGGAATCTCTGCGAAAGTAGTCCAGCCACTGACTCCAACAAGGACGGTCAGTGATGTTCACTGGCCTTGTTTTATCAGTAGAATCTCCGTATAGCTATAGGTTTCGGACTTTTTAACAGAAACCTTGGTGTTTTGTTGCTGTTTGTTTTGTAGTACAGTAAGTCCCTGACTTATGAACATGATTTGTGAACTTTCACAGATGTACTGTACAGTATAAGACTCACTTTATCAGATCCAACTTAGGAACATTCTCCCAGAATGGGACTGAACTAGAGAAGGACCTTCACACTGAGCTCAACCCCAAGCCCTCCACCTCACTCTGTTTTTAGACAGGATCTGATTAAGTTGCCCAGGCTGGACTCAAATTTGAGAGTCCTGCTTCAGTACTGTAATTATAGGTGTGCATCACCATACCTAGCTACAGAAACCTTCTTGAAGGCATGGTGAATATCCGTATTACAACTCAGACCATTCTGGCTTTCCTGCGTTGGCATAATAATTAACCTCTAAGTAATTCCTGGGGAAAATTTGTTTTATTACCTAGAAAACTGGAGTACATTCCAGTGCCTGCAATGCCATGTGATTAGCCCTTATGGAGGACCAGCTGGGCAACTCTCCTTGAAGGAGGAGGAATTGTGTCCATTTCGGCTGAGCCTGACCCTGTTTCCATGTACTGATGTATACAGAGCTGGCTAGGACTTTTCCTTATCCCTTCAACTGGCTTTAAGCAGTGCATGTCGGTCCAGGCAGGTGCTGATGGTAGTCTTTGAAGATGGCGGGCAGTGTTTGCCCGACCCTCTGTTGTGCCTCTGTTGGAGCCCGGACGAAGTAGGATGAAAAGCCAATGCTGCACGCTGTCAGTTAGAATGGGGCCTTGGGATAGAGGCTATGACTTCCTGGGTCTTGAAAGATTACACATGAGGGCTGAAGCAGGACCCCAAAACAGTAGGTACTATCTCAGTTGTGTGATGCAGGTAACTCTTTCTGCATACCCTGCTCTCGACATTGGCAGGGGTGATTTCAGTCCTCCTACCTAGCCCAGCTCACAACACTCACCTACTTCCCATGATTCTTAATAGTCACTCTCCTCAAGCCACTCCCTTTGTCACAAACGAGCACAACCCAGATTCGGCCCTGGTTGAGGCCTTCGTTCCTCCTCATGGCTGGACTTGGGACCCCTTGGCTGCCCGTAACTATAAATATGCCTTAGTGTCTCCACTGTCACTATGAGTTGCACCAGAAGCGGTAAATTGGAATTAACTCGCTAGAGTTCCAATACCTTTTCCATCGGATTACAAATACAAACTTCCTCGGCCTCAAGGAGGACTGAGAAGGGCTCTCCATGCCGCTCTGGGTGTAACAGAGAAGCAAAGCGCTTACTTGCCTCCTCAGCACCCTCTGCAGTGAGCAGCATGGTGCCCTTGGGGCAGGGATTAGAGACCAAGGACTGAGCATTAATCAGAATGAGAGCTGGGAAGCTCGGGCTGGACAGACACCACTCCGCCCCGGGAAGCCCTGGCACGCCTCCCAGAGTGGGGCAGGGTGTGAGGTTTGCTTAGACAACTGTGCTGACAGTGGAGGCTTCACGAGGCTTAACACGAGCAGACGTGCCAGGTATGGACTTCCCAAAGGGACCTTCCATGCTGACCCCGGCAAATACGACAAAACAAGTTGGAGAGACTGAGTTCCAGCTTTCCCACAGCCCCAGACCCTTCCCCAAAGAATCCAAGGCAAAGGAACCATAAAAATCTCATTTTAATGATACAGAAATAGTATATAGTACATTTCTTTCCACAGCAGCACTTCGTTCATCTCTAAAAAGTTTAACAAAATTAAGGCTAAATCAGAGTGATCTGATAATAAAGGGGTATTTTATGTGGCGGTGTTCTTAACGAAGGTTTCACTAGATATTCTTCAGGCAGAAAATGTGAAAGTGCTCGACAGGACGCCGGAAATGGAAATGTGGCATAACGCGTGCTCCTTCGCCTACCAAGAACCACAGCGCCCCTGCAGAGCACCCGCGGGATCTGTCTTCGTGAGTGTTTACGGTAGGGTGCCGAGACCGTGGAGTCCAAATTTCATAGCACTGGGCCATTTAATGCAAAAGCAAACACAGCTGAGTCTCCAATATAATCCCTCAAGAATGAATAAAAAGTGAAAGTGAACGCTGGAGAATTGTGCCTCAAGCCATGGTCCTTAGGTAATCCCTCCCTCACGGGCCCTCCTCCCTAACTGCTAGGAAAAGAAATGACTGAAAGCCGGTAAGAGAAACCTGCGGCCACTGCCCGGAAAGGAGGCTTCAGCACCGGCCCTGCGATCCTCCGCTCGCGCCGCTCGCGCTTCACTTCACTGCTCGGGCCACCTCCGCCGCTTAACTTCCTACCACCGCTTCCCGACTCAAGAGAAAGCCTGAATCTGCTCCAGGATCCACTGTAACGAAGAGCCTGCCCCCGCCCTCCTCCTACTGTGACGTCTGAGAGGAGATGGAAACAAGGCCAACTCCGCGGGGACTCCCTGTCTGCAGCTCTCATTTGGACAGCAGCGGCGCGGGGAAGCCCCGCCTCCCTGCGGCCACCTGCTGCCGGGCCGCGCCTATCTCCGCCTCCACCTTCAGCCGCTGCGGCCCAGTTCGGCAAGCCCCTTGGCTCCCCCAGGCCCCACTTGCTTTAGGGGACTCAAGGACTGTGCGCTGATGAGAACCGGGTGGTGTTCGTCTCACCAGCCCCTGGAGAAGGGGCTTTGTCTTTATTACAGACCTTGTGGCACATCTACTTTACCAAGGCAACCCTACTTTAGGTAAGATGGCCTGTTACTCCAGAGAACTATCTCACCACGAAATTTTATATTTTTCACCATAAGTAGCAGATAGCAATTAACTGCATACTTTTCTCCTTCCACAAGAATTATGTTTTTCTATTTCTTTGGCTTCCAAAGCCTCAATTTCCCCTAAAGACTCATTTATGTTCCAAAAACAGCTAAAACTTTTAGGAAATTGTGGGCTGAGGCACACATACTGAAATGCATTTCCTATATGAGTTCATATATAAACACGGACAGCAATACTATGAATAATACCCAATTACTCACATTTATGTGGAAAAGTTAACATGACGGCAGTATATGGTCACAAAAGGAGAAGGCCCTTTGAAGTGTTCTCCATCTGGCTGGTCGTCAGGCTCAGGTGAGAGAATGACCAGCATATTTCTAGCCCCACATGAGGGTCAGGCCCAGCAGTCACGGCCTGGAACCTTAGAATTTGTACTTTTTTCCCTACAAAATCACCTCATAATAGAGAAGACATGAAAGCCCAAGTAATCACGCCATCTAACAACACAGAACAGGTAACAGAGAAAGGTTCTATGTCCCTTATCCCCAGTCCTTTCCCTTCCTGAGACACCACACTGCCTTCCAAAGTGTCACCTCTCACTTAAACTAAGCAGGCTTAATGGACGCTCTGTGGTTGAAATTAGGTACTAAGTTGCTTGGGAGCAGGGGCCAGGTCTCGGTGCCTGTGACACAACCCTATGTACCTAGTCAACATCCAGTAAACACTTGCTGACAGATGCTCAGTGAAGGTTTAATACCATATTCTCCATGCACAGCTCGGTCTACAACCATCCAAACAGGTGCAAAATTATCTAGCCGCACAGTGAGCCAGCTGAGGAGGAGAATGACTCCGGAATCTACGAAGATGCCATATTTGAACAAATTTGGAAGACAGCGTAAGTTCCATAAGACTAATTCCTGTCTCCTCCCTTTGTTCACAAGTGACTGTATGTGGGAGAAAAAATGAATCAGGGGACAGCAAGAACCTGACCACTTAAAAAACATTTGGCAAGTATTACGAAAATTCTAAAATGTTCTAAGCAGAAAAACCTTAGCAACTGCAATAATTATACTAATTTTTAAACTGTTTCTCTTGGTTTCCATTATGCTTTGCCAGTCTCAGAAAACATTCTTTTGTGGCTGGAGTCAGACTCCTTTACAAAGCTGTTAGCGCGGGACAGGCCACATTTAGCATCTGTAACACAGTCCTCTCTCTCTCTCTCTGTCTCTCCCCCCACAACCTGTTTTTCCACACATAAACACACATGTATTATTTGGAAGTGGAGGAACACGACTTGCTATATTCGTATTTGTAGCTATGAATCATGAACCATGATATAAAGATGATTCTACTTACTACATTGTCATCTTGAATGTAGATATGAGGAAAAATGATAATCAAAACATTTTAAAAGTCAACAGAATGCTAGAGAAAACATAACACTGAAAGCCAAGTAACTCAGCAGGCACACTGGCCACCCACGAATGCAGCCCATGCCCCCTGGACACCTCACGCCCTGCTGGAGGAAGGAACAAGGAGGGACTGCCCAGGGGGACAGAGGGACGGGGAGTGAAGAGGCTCCTCTGGACATCTTGGTGGTTCTCGGGAGCAGGAAAGGACATGGGTCTCCCTTCCCACAGGCTCCCTTCCCCAGCAGTGAGCTTCACCTGGAGAAAATGTTGGGAACCATTTTTGGATGAGGCCCCTCCCACTTACAAGGGCCCTGCCCTGTGGAACTGGGAACCAGGCTGGCTTCTAAGCAAGCCTCCAGTTTCTACCATGCAAGCTGGCCAGCAAGCTTCCCCACCTTGCATTTTGTTTCCTTTCTAGGGAAAAAGAACTGTCTTCTCTCTCTCTTCCACGGTTAAGTTCAGTCTCACCTCTGTGCAGATGCCTGATCACTCCCCAGCTAACCTGCTGGAACCACACTGGTCCTCATGCACCGACTCTGCATTCAATACTTATGAGCTACACAACAATTAGACTTCAGATGGTCAGCGCCACAGCAGAACTTAAGACATTGCATCCTATGCCCCCATCTGTCCCCAGGGGAAGGGGCAGAGCCTGCCCCACAGCCAGGAGTCCTCAGCCTATAACCCCTACCTAGATACCACCTCAGAGCCCAACATCAACAGTACAAAACCCGGTTAAAAAAAAATCTATTTGTTCACTTCAAAAAATGAAAAGTTTATAAGATGGAAAAGTTTTGTACTTCATTATGATTTAGAAAGCTAATAAATACTAACAAAATGGAATGATAAAACCAAAGAATATCTTTAAAAAAATAACTGCAAGGTTGGCAAAGACTCTTTCCAGCTTTTTAACATTCAATATTGCATAGTCATATGCTATAATACATATGACATCTTTTCTGTCTTTCTGCAAGGTTAGAAAATCATTCCAAAAACACAACAATACCACAAAACAATACTCAAGGAATACACGTACCACAGCACTGACACTTACACTCTATGATTCTAGTCTACAACATCCACTGTGGTCTATACACACACTATGGATATACCTAAGAAAACATCCATTTTCTACATATTTAATCAGAGGGAGGATGACACTGCTGCTCACAATTCAATAAAATATGATTCAGACCTTCATTATCTCGAACAAAACCAAACTGAATTTACTGAACTGGTTGATTGAATTTAAAATAACCGCATTACTCAAAATAACAGATTTATTTAAAATAAGCCTCTTATTTATTTAAGTTTTAAATATCTAATGTATCTTTTCAGGGAAATATTAATGAATAATTCTAGATACCAAATTTTCTTATGGATTGTGTATTTGTATACGAATATTATTTACTTAGTACTTCAGTCCTTTCAGAAAACTTACTATGCCTTGCCACATAAAACAGTGCCTAAAAAAATCCGGTTAGTTGACAGTTACAATAACTGAAGAGCCTCAATTGCTGAATACGCTAATCCTCCAGAAAAGTACATCAAAAATGGACATTTTATGACAGAATCACTCATTTATCCCAAAACTGGAACAACTAGGCAGCAATACCAGTAAGGGAATTTCAGTATTTTTCTGACCACTATTGCAGAAACACAGAAACTCAGCAGATTGCAGACATGCAGGGATCAGCAGCATAGAGGAAAGAATTAACAAGGCAAACTCAGTACACCTTTAACAGCTGGATTGCAAGTAGACTCTTAATAAAACCAAACTATTTCTTCCTCACAGCAACCATTAGCTACAAAGGAAAAATTATTTCATA
This sequence comes from Dinomys branickii, assembly GCA_004027595.1. Taxonomy (NCBI): domain Eukaryota; kingdom Metazoa; phylum Chordata; class Mammalia; order Rodentia; family Dinomyidae; genus Dinomys; species Dinomys branickii. The sequence goes on from PVLD010003165.1 coordinate 128,549, forward strand.
TCCTTGGTCCAGAAAGAAGAAACATTTATTTACATTCTCAATGGACTAAAAGAGGTTTTAAACTGTCACAATTAAAATTTTATGCTTCCAAAAAATATCATATAATCAATGCAGTTAACTTAAAGCTTCAGGTATTAATAATTTCATTTAGACTTCTTATAAAACCAACACAAACATACTTTCTAGAGTGCAAATGTTTCTTATTAAATACTTCAGTAACACAAAAGCAATTGGGTTTGAAGCACAGGAATCCTTTTCTGAGTGGCCACCACACAGACACCCATTGCCGGCAATGGGCGTGGACCAGAATCGCCAGCTCTGGGAAAACGCAACACTGAGATTTTGTGCTCAGTCTCTTCACCTCTCGGGATGACGGGCTATTTGTACAAGCTCATGGTTGGACTCTGGTACATGCACATATAGGCATCACAAAGAAGTCTGCGAGCACAGCCTTGGATTCTCCTGGAGTCCAAGGAGTGCAGGTCCTCAGGAGACATCTTCAGATACTCGCCTACTTCTGGGCAGGGGGTCACCTGGGGAATGTTGAAGCCATTCTGACCACCTGTGAGAAAGAGGGAGAGCACTTTTTAGAGCAGGGAAGTGCTAAACCCTCACTGCCAGCCCTGTACCTCCAAACCTACTGTATAATCCTCTGACTTAGTAAAGGTTGACTTTTGAGAATGACCCAATTTTACTTTTGACTTTTAGAAGTTAAAGGCCCCTTTATCACATGATGGTTCTCTCATTTCTTGGCTTCTGAAAAGATTCTGGGACTAAGGGTGAACAAATTGGTAAAAGGAAACATACCCTGAGAAAAGCCTCAAACCTGCTTTCCAGGCTTCCCTCTGTGTTCGATTTGGGAACAATGGGAAATACAGCACTCAGTCCCTCACACTCCCACCCCCGCAAGACCCGCACATCCCCGCATGCCCTCCGTAACTCTGTCCCGGGGGCAGCAGGTCCGGCCCTGTTGGTGTCCAGCTTTAAAAACATGTGCACACCTCTGGCATGGTTTGTGTTACTTGCCTTCAGACTGCACATCAAGGTACTCTGAGTCCAAGAAAAGCCCTCGAGTTTAGCCCTGGGCAGGCGCAGTGGGGCTGGGCTGTGCTCCTCAGGCATCTGGGAGCTGAGAAAGGCTGAGAACTCCTGGTCTGGAGGTTGACCTCTGGTCAAAAAGTGGGTTGCCACTAGGGCAAAGGTTTTAGCTTTTTAGAGAGCCACACTGAGAAACCAAGAGGACAGAGGGATGCAGAGGTCAGACTTCCCAACTGTGCTAGCAGCCCCAAACTCTGAGCTCCACAGAGGGCAGGGGAGCCGTAGTGACAGATGTGTTGCTCCTGAAACCTTCTCCAGTCCCTGGTGCTCAGATGTATCAGCAATGACTGATGTGCTAGAGTCCAGTTCAGCCCCCTTTCCAGGGTGAAACGCATTAAATGCAAAACAGGATTATTCTCCAAAGGGGGTATTTACTTTTGGCTTAGCTTTTGTCATTGCAAAGATAACACAGTTTAGTGTTAAAAAAGAAAAAGCATGAGATCAGAAAGTTAAATGCAAGCTATGTGACCTCGGCTTTCATATCAGAAAAATGGACACATTTCCATCTTTCACATATGTACGTAAAATGACTTGTTCTGCCAGAGAGCTTTGGTATACCCATGCTCAATAAGGCCTATTATGCTTTATACAAAAAAATGAGACAAAGAGGAAAATAAAATCTTTCAGCCCTCAAAGAAAAATGTTAGGACTCTACTCTTAACAAAGAGCATATACATGTCAAAATAACATAATATTATTCCTTATAATGTTGCTATTATAAGGACTAATGACAGCAGGGTATTAAGTCATTTCATGATGAAAGTCTGTGTCTTCAAGATATTCCTGAAAGGATTTTCTCACAAAAAAGATATCTTATTACTGAGAACAGACAGTCCCACTGTGAACTGTCCCACCATAAACCCACAGGCTGCCACATGCAGAAGAAAGAGGCTGGACGGACCATCCCTGTCGGCCATGCTGTCGAAGAACAGCCAGGCAGAGTCGTCTTTCCCGTACTTCACAAAGGCTACGTAATGGCTCGTTTCTATGCAGAGCACAGCGAACAACTCCATCTTCTGGCAGGGGATGCAGCCGTGTCTCCAGTCCCAGTCAGGCAAATCTTTGGGGAGCGACACTGGGTTATATTTATGATTCAATCTCTTGGGATGAAGGTGGACCTACAACGGACCGTGCAGAGAACACCACAAGTGAGCTAAACGAAATGCTCCACACAAAGGGAGTCCACTTACTGTTAACAACATCCAGAGAAATAGCAACCAGCTACTTCACAGACATCCACCAGCCCCAGGGCAGAGGCATATGCAATACCATTTTATTAAGAACTTCTAAAGCTAAGCATGAGTTAAAGACCTTTTAAAATCTGAACTCTGTTTTCAACTACACACAACTTACTATTCCACGAGAGATAATCCAGTAAGTGAAGGCCACTTACTTGAGAGTTGCAGGTTTTACAAAACTGCTTGATCTTTCCAGCTGAAATGTCTGGGTCATCGTAGCACTCTCTACACTCATACATGGCGAGTCCTCCACAGATCCGGCACTGCCTGGGAGCTGGGGCGGGGGACAGGAAGTAGAGTTAAGGGGCCTTTCAAAATGCATTCATATGCCAGGTATTGGTGCATCCCTGAAATCTCAGCAGTCCGGAGGCTGATACAGGAGGATCACTGTGAGTTTGAGACCCGCCTGGGCTACAAAGAGCACAAGGCCAGCCTAAATTGCACAGCAAGACCCTGTCTCAAAAAGACAAAACAAAAAGCATTCTTAGCAGGGCATGGTGTGCACTCCTCTAATCCCTGAACTCTAGGAGGCTGAGACAGGAGGATCAAAGATTTGAGGCCTCTTAGCAAGACCATGTTTCAAAATAAAATTAAAAAGAGCTGCAGATATAGTTCAATTCCTAGTATCACAAACCAGACAAACATTCTTTTATTAAAAAGATAATGTTCAGGGCTTGAAAAGAGTCTATCATTCTCCAACCCTCTTAAACTTTAAGTTCAATATTCCTAGATACGAGATATCATTGAAGGCATTCTTTTTGACCAAGTGGCTGCTTTTTAAATAACATATTTTAGAGTGTTTTCTCCTTTGATCATAAAATGTTCACTGGTGAAAATTCAAGATACAAAAAAGTATGAAGAATAATATTAAAAGTATCCATAATCTTAACAAGAGAGAAGCACTGTCAATATCACCATGAATTTTCTCCAACTTTGTCTCAATGTTTATGTAATTATACATGTACAGGTATTTATAGTCAGATACTCTTATTAAGCACCTAGAAATGTCTACTTTTCACTCAGTACTACATCACAACCATTTTCAAACACAATGATCTTCAAAAATATGAATTTTAAGAGTTTTATTGTATAAATATACAATTAATTTACTGGACTATTATTAACACTTAGGTTGTTTCCAATTTCTTATGACAATAAGCAAATCTACATATAAAATATTTATTTTAATCTCTATTTTTTCAGAAAAAAATTCCCAGAACTAAAATTATTGGCTTGATACTTCTAAGCTCTTCAGATATTGAATTACCTTTCTAAGATATAACATCCACAACCAATGAAAATGGCCTGACAGACTATTTCCAAAAAAAAACAAAACAATCTAAAAAACCTGATACTTACTGTCTTCAAGTAAATCTGTTATATTTAATTCCAAAGATGGAAAAATTTTTTTAAATAATTTGAAGTCTTTCCCAAATCGAGGCATCTGAATAATCAGACATGATGGTGCCTAAAGAGACAGAAAGACGTATTTTTAGAAAACATCAAACCTGAGAAAAACATGTTTCCCTACGCAACTGAAATAGGCACCGCTGTTAGAGTAAGCAGTTTCCATCCTAATGCTGATGGCCTAGAAAACAAGATCCACACAGAGAATATGGAGTGTGGGCAGACATGGTCACGACCACCAGTCTCCTGGTCAACCCATGTTATGTGACACAGCAAGACCATGAAGGCAGGGGCTTCAACAGTCTCGGGCCCAGAGAACACAAGAACTACGTTGTGTCATTTCACTTTGGGTTTATAAGTAAGGGTTTTGGATAAAGTATTTCAGCAAATATATAGAAATTGTCATCACAGAAGGATGATATTCCTGATATACAAACTAGTAAGAAACCGTGGTTGTTAAGGTTTTATCAAAACCTCCCTTCAGAGGTAACACAACAAAAATAAACCACAAGCATCCACTTACTAAAATTATAAAGACACTCAGGAGACAGTAAAAAGAACACTAATTTTGCATCATTCCTTCATTAACAAACCAATGCAAGTGAAGTGACTGATATGTTGTCTCTTCATGAAGAGGGGAAAAGTAAAAACCCTCTTATGATATATTTGGAGAATACATTTGAGTAAAATGACAATTTTTTATACCCTGCTTTTTGTGTTAAGCTACTTCAAGGTTTTCAAGTTATAAATTAGCATTGTGGGGTTTGGCACCAAAATTCTAAAATTCTCAAACTTAAGTCGAATGCATTTTCTACACAGACAAAGCTGAACTACTTCACATTTTTTAAATTGTATTTTTTAACAAGCTAGTTTCAGTTGCTTCAACTTGACAGACTCTGTTAGTTCTCATAAAAATCCTTCAGGCTTTCACAGAAAACACAGCGACACTAACCTCGGCAAATTTCAGGTTACTGTTGATAAACGACCATTCTAATAACTGTTGAATTGTAGGGACTCCAACTTTCTCATTTTTTTCCATAAAAATCTGATAGAAGTAACAATCTTGTACTTTCTGACCTGCTGATCTAAGAACACACAGGAAAAGAACACATATGACTTATTTATTAAATGCTTCAATCACCATGTGAACTTGTTCCACCAGGATTTGAGAATAGAAAACCCATAAAACTGATGGAGCAACTTCCTTGGGTGGTCTGAACAATGGGAGCAAAGACAATTTAGATGAAATAATTAAATATATTTATGCACAGCGCCATAAGTGATTTGTTTTAGTTTTTATTTTGAGAAGTTCTCTTGGTGCCCAGAAAAAAAATCATGGAATAATATCTCTATAGTCAAGAGGCCCAGGATGACATTAATAATCAAAAGCTACCATCATTTAGCTCACTTTCATCGTCAAAATCTAGAAAGAAGCAAACTGCATTAATGCTTGAAGCAGGGAAACAAATGCTTATATACCTACAGAGCTTTACAAAATCTTCTAGATCAAACTTTTTTTTAAATGAAAGTCCTGAGAACTAAAGAAGTACAGACTCCTCAATAAATCAACAACAGAACAAGGTATGATGTCAAAAGGCCAAAATTTTGTGTGGAAGCCAAAAAGCATAGAAAAATTAATAAGTAGCAGAGAAAAACAGGAGGAAAGAAAGCAGGAAGTAAGAAGGTGAGCACTGACTCCAGGAAAAAGTAATGACAGCGGCTGGAAAAGAAGGGATGGCGGCCGAAGGGAGCGTGAAGGTGCACACACAGAGACGGGACGAGAAAGATGGAGCAAGACATGCACAGCTTTGGGATACAGGCCACGAGTGGGACAGGGGAAAACAACCGCTCACACCTCCCTCCGGAAGTCACAGAAGGCAGAACCTTCAGAATCACAACAAAGCTGGTGCAGTTGTGCTGAAGTGTGCAATTAGTACATTCGCTACTAAGGAATACCCAAGGGCGGAAGATATACATGGGCTCACTTCACAAGAAAACGGACATTATAGGGAAGACAAAAATGCTCATGGACTTGTACAATTTGGGACTATCTACTTCCGTGACACAGACAGTAATGGATAGTCACTACAGTTCTCTACGGGTTCAGGGCTACCCAGCACCATCAAACAGTACAGATACGACATTTTCAAGCAAGAAAACACCCAGGCTGTGTTCTACAGGAGAGGTATTCCGGAATGCAGCCCCAACATTCTTCTTCTGCACCTTAGCTTCTTGATTGCCGAGGTTAGCCCACTATTTTTTCTTGTCTGCCTCCAATTACCATCCTCTCGTTAGTGGCTGTGCCTGTGGTTTCACTTTATCCAGTACACACACAATTAGTCACTATGATCGCTACCATCATTATCCCTGTGTTTTAAACGTTAAGGTCTAATTTACTCAAATTTACCAATTTCTTGATTCTTCCGTTTCTTGCATCCCACTCCATTCTAAATTCATTCTAAAGTACATCTTGTAATACATCTCTGAGTGGTAATTTAGTCCTGGTTCCTAAGGAATTCTGTACATCTTTATTCTTAGAATGAAGTCTGTTGAAAATTCTAAAAATCTCATGAGACACTACCGCTTCCCTATTCTCCCGAGCACCTCCTGTAGGACTCTGATCAGAACCCCTCTGGGACCTCGTCCTCACCCGCCGGCCCTGCCAGCCCGCACCGGGAGTGCTTCCCACTGTGCCGCCCCGCCTAGGGCGCACACCTGCTCCTGCCAGTGCTAGGTCTGCCTAAAAGTTTAGTTGATGCCATTGGTTGAATCTTTTCTTATTTCCCATCAGTGTTTGCTCCCTCTTTTGTCTCTTCAGGCATTTCAAAACAGAACCTCTTTGGAATGGCTTTATTATTTCCTATTTTTAAGGCACTCATCCTCCATAGGTGCCATCGCCTGACTCTCTGGGTCAGGGAGAAAGGTGCATACAGGGCAAGAATGATATTTGGGGAGAAGAAAGACTAACTTAAGATACCTTCTTAGCGCCTTAAACAGCGAATCGAAATATGAAAAGGCTGCTTGGGGTGGGGTGGGGTGGGGACAGGGGACTCCGCAAGGAGTGTAACAACTCTGCAAGGTCCCGGCAACCTCAAGGCATCAGTGCCTGCCCCTTCTAGCCCCTCAGAGAAGCACCACACCATTCAACCTGCGCTAATGCTGGGAGGGGTTACACCCCTTAGGTGTGGTATGTTAGAAAAGTAAAACAAGAAAACAATTGTTTTAAGCATATGGAATTTATTTCTTTAAAAGATGAAAAAAGATGACCTTTTTCCCAACTGCCTGCTGGCTGTCCTATATCACGTATTAAATATATCTTTCCTCCCGACCTCTGTTGGAAGGCTGACTTCTAAGCTACTGAAATACTACTGAGCCTTCTATTCAGTTCTACTCATCGATTCTTCTAATTTTATACCTGTATCAAACACTGTTTCGATGTCTATTGCTTTGCCTTTTAAGCTTAAAATAGAATTCTTTAAAAAAAAGTATTCTTCACCCATTTCATTTTGTAGAGAACTCTAACATCACTTCCCTTTCCTGGGCTTATAAAAAGGTAAAGATTAAGATCCTGCTTATGTGCCAATTATTTTATACAATATTAGCATCTGTAAAGTATCTAGGGCTCAGGACACAGCTCGACAGCACAGTGCCTGCCTGGCAAGTGTGAGGCTGTGAGCACAACTCCCAGTACCGAAAAAAAAGAGGGTCTAATCTTCCTACCTAAGACACAATCCATCTCATCAATCGAATTACCCTTCACCATGTGTCTTTTCAAAAATCTAGCTCAATAAAACTGACTGCATAGTATTTTATTCTCATTAAGTATGGAATTATTCCTTTTTCCTAACTATTTTAAAGTAATTTTAATCATTTCTAGACAGTTCTCAAGGGTTTCCTAGGCCCACCAAAGGCTACTCCCGACTTTGGCCAGACCCTAAGCGAGCACACCGGGCGTTCCCCTATCATGTCTTTACTCCCTTCACTAAAACATTCTGCACAAGGTCCAACTACAACTTTGGCGCTCGCCCCTCTTCCTCTTCCCATCTGTCCAACACTGGCATCAAACAACATCACCTAAGCCACAGAGGAGAGTAGCACTTGTCCACAGTTAAGGTTTTAAGGAAAAGAACGGTACATTACCAAGATTTTCAACAGAGAAACACAGGTTTGAATGGTGACAGGTCCACCACTAAGACACTTTATACTAAACCACCTGGGAAACTGAGCATCTACAATTATCACTAAGAACTTTCCTGCACTAAATTCGAGGCTTTCCTTCAACTTTGCAGAAAAAAGACTTAAGTTACAAAACTTAGAACAAGAGAATTAAGGACAGACATGGTGGTGCATGCCTGTAACCCCAGCACTCAGGAGGCTGAGGTAGGAAAATAGTCACTGTGATTTTGAAGCCAGGTTGGGCTACAAAGTGAATTCAAGGTCAGGCTGAATTGTATAGTGAACTCCTATCTTAAAAAGATTAAAAAAGAGAGAGACAGAGAGACAGAGAGAGAGAAAGAGAAAGAGAGAGAGCACAATCTACTTTAAGACTAATTTAATTCTTTAATTGATAGGTAATAAAAAACAATGTTCTCACAATGTTTAACTAGATTAGAATAAGATTCTTTTGAAGTGATCATTAATTATAAAAATAAAAATATAAAAATATTCATATAGTTTCATAAGAAAATGAATTGCAATAATATTGTCACTGGGATTAAAATTAAAAGTACAAACTTACATTGAATTTGTTCTTCATTAAGTATGGCACTACATCAAGGCCAATGATGGAAATTAATTTGCATTTATACTTGCCTAGCATAATTAATAGCTCTAAACAAATAAAATAGTGATCAGTAAGGAAATCACTCCTACTGAATGATAGCAGTAAAATAGGTATGGCACATTTTCCCAATGCTTCTACAGTGATTTAAAACTTACCTTATTTTTAATAATGGTTCTACCCTTAAAATGTGGTGAAACAGGATATTTAAGAATTCTTCAGGATCTAGAAAAAAGTTAAAAACTAAGTCACAGGCAAAACTTTAAAATCATTCTATTCTTTACAGCTCATTTTTATTCTGAATTCTATTTCATTCACTCAATATTACTTCAGTTAAAAGCATGGTTTTCAAGATTTCCTGATAAAGTAAAGCTACAAAGGACATTTGTATGTTATGAGAAAGTTTTATGTTCCAATTCTGTTATAACTTTATTGTATTTGAAAGTTATAGTGCTTCACATAGAGTGAGATAATTTCACTTTGGGCTGTTTAAAATAAGCAGGAGAAAATAGGAAGTATGCCCTGTTTTTTTCTTACTAAAGTAATTATCAAGCCTCTAAGCATTTCAGTTGGTTAAGTACACTGCTACTAACTTCAAAGTCAGAGGCTGAATCTTTGCATAAATCCCTTAGATACGAATAGATTAAAACACTAACCATAAACTTAACCATAGTCCACTGCTTAATAATGCTCCTTACAAGACAATCCAAGTGGGGACACAGAGTGTCCAGTGCACCCCTTCACCATAGAAAGAGGAACAACTCAGAATGTCACTGCTGCATTGGAAAGGAAAGAAATTTGATCCTTTCATTTTAACACAGTACAACAAGAGCAGCCTCTTAAAGGGGTTCATTATTGCACATCACTGTATTTTTGGAAAAGAGGAAGTACTTACAAAACAGGGAGAAAAATGTGTATCACATAGAAAAGAGTTCTTTTGTTGTTCATTTGTCTGGGGGTACTAGGAATCTGAACCCAGAACACCAGTATAGTCTTCTACCACTGAGCTATATCCCCCGGTCCCCCAGTTCTAACTTAAATTAAATACAAAACTATACAGAAACACATTTTAGCTAATAATTTAGCATATTTACATGGTTTCAAGTTTTTTGAGTGCATATGCTATAAAGGAAGATAGTCACCTTTTTCTTCAGAGGTAAATCCTGATGCAGCCTCAACTTTTTCAAGTATTTTCCTCAGTTTCATAATTTTTGTGGCACATACATACCCATATCTATGTTAATAAAAAATTATTAGTTAACAGGTATTAACATATATAATGAATTCTGTATCTTAATAATGACACACATATGACTCCAACATGTCATATATCAATAGACTAGGCAATCATTTAAAGCATACAATTACAAACGTATTAAAGTTTGAAAAGTTAAAGATCTAGTACCAGAATTATCCCAGACACTATAACACACTTTAAAATAACTGTCATGTAATAATGGAAGAAGAAATATTTTTAAAATTCATGATGATTAATTTCTTAACTTATTTTTGCTTAAGAAATTATTTACTAATAAAGGCAAGTGAGAACCACTTCATCTTATATGTGTTTTTGTACTGACTATTCAATCACTATTAACTCTCTTCAACCAACTAACGAGCATCTGCCACTTACATACTACTCTAACCTGTTAGCCACTGGGACTACAAAAGGAGTAAGGTGGGAAAGACAGGGCGTCTGCTCTGAAAAGTTTGTGGTGGAGAAAACAAGATTTCAGTATTAAATACAATCACAAAATGAAAACCGATGTGGCTGCTGCACACACAGAGACTCTGGGTTGATACAGGCCACCTGACAAGTTTCTTATCATGGACAGTAGGATCCACAGAATGTTCCACACATTCTGTAGCTACAACATTCTGCAGGGCATGACACTGGGCTACAAAATCTATCCCATTCTTTTCTACTTTAACTTGGTACTTGAGCATACTAGTAGCCAGGTGTCTCTCTTACTAGCTGCTCATGGGGGTATGGGAAGCAATCTTTGTGTTTACTCACTTGGTATGATGGACAAACAGCAAGATGTGTGCAAGTGCACGTGTGCAAGTGTCAAACTGGGATTTTTACCCACATAATGCTACCTCTAGCAGGTCTTGCGTGTGTTTACCTGAGCATGAGAAGGGATAAAATACACCCACACCACTCTTGTGTTACGTAAACATGTAGCTTACCATAATGGAATATGGGCGTGACTCTAGCAGCTGTGCCTGGGGAGAGCAACAACCCATCTGTGTGCGTTCACTCACCCGGCAGACGTACGCCAAGGTGTGTACAGGAGCCCCAGAGCCGCGACAGGCGGGTTTTGCCCAGGAAATTCCCTTTGATAACTTCCTGTGTATTTAAGGATTGTTTTTCTAAAAAGTTTCATTTTGATTTTTCCGGTAGGAGTGCAATTAAGTACAAGGGCACATGAAAAACCAGATTTGCAAATTCTGGAGGAGTTCAAAGGTGAATCATTAGATTACGTAGGCACGGCTAACGAAGATGACAATGACTGCGGCTTTGGCCATGTGAGCCAAAGTTCCTGTGACAGCGGAATGGAGCAAGGACCGACCAAAGGCAGAGGAGACGCTGCTGAGTTACGCAGCAGCCACGCTGGCACTCCACACACAAAGCACCAGCCAATGGCTGTGTTTTACACGACCCTGACCGTGTTTGACATCAACAGTTTAATAGTTCATAAAGAAAATCCAGGTGAAAAACACCACAAAAATGTTCTTAGAGGACTGGGACTGGAATTTATAAGAGACATCTACAGTAGAAGAAAAAATGTTTCATGCAACTTTGTATAGTTGTGTAGCTCATGCAACTACCCAAAAAAATTATGGAGCACACTGGTAAGCTGACAGGTGAACAGCATCACAGAGACCTACTATGACAACAGGATATCAAAAAGATATCAACTGCGCCCTACAAAAAAGGACAGAAAAACGAAACATACACACTATCGGTGTAAGCAATACTCGTGCACAGAGCGAGCTCCTTTCACATGTGCAGACTGCCTCGGTGTGACAGTTGAAACAAATACTTCTGTGGTAAAGTTTTGTTTCTACTCACATTGTAGTCACGTAGGTATTTACTTCTGATGTTATCTTTCAGGTTTTGGAAGCAAGTGAACAGCTGATATGAAAATGTTAGTCTATTCTAAACACTGATTAAATATTTGATATTTTATTTTATTGATATCTTATTTTCCTGCTAAGTGCATGCTGTACAATATAGTAAGAAGCTCCTGACAAAAGATAAAGACAAGAAGAGCGACAAGAACAGCCTGCCACACAGGAAAGGAAAGCTAAGCACATGCGCTACTGGCGTGAGGTGAGTGCATGACGTGCCGCCGTCACACGTAAAGACTGCTGTGGGTGTGACAATTAAAGCAAAGATTATTTTGTTGCAGAGCTCTATTATTATTTTCACTGTGGTTCATATAGGAGTTTATTTCTCACGTTACCTGTTAGCTTCTGTAAGCAAGTACATGGCTGATGTGAAAATGTTGATGTTTATTCTAAATGTGTAGTACATATTAACAATGTAAATTTTTATTGATATTTTACACATTGTATAATGTAAGAAAAACCTCCTGACAAAACAGCAAGACCAGCGCAATGTCAAGTTATGTCCTATAAAAAAGGCAAGGAAAGCAAAACACATGTGCTGACCGGGTAGGTGATATGCATGTATGGAAAGTGCTGTTGTCAGGTGTGAAGACTGCCTTAGGTGTGATAATTGAAATAAAGATGATTTTTTGTAGAGTTATATTGGTATTTTCATTGTAATTCATACAGGAATTTATTTCTTTTATGTTTTTAGACTTTGTACACCAAAAAAGTTGCTGAAAATTTTTGATTTTTTTTAATAAACACTCAATAAATATTAAAAATTCAATATTTTACTTTTTGATACTTTTTTCCAGTTAAGTATTCATTGCTTAATACCATGAAACTCATAAAATTAAAATTAATAATTGATCAAGAGAAACATTCTAAAGAACAAACACGGGAATTATATGCTCACACTAATATGCCTTTATGACAAAATTGGCATTAACGGATTTATAGTGGCTCGCTCTTTCTTCCTTTCTTCCTTTCTTCCTCTCTCTCCCTCTCTCCCTCTCCCCTCTCCTCTCTCCCTTGTCCCCTTCTCCTCTCTGTCTGTCTGTCTGTCTGTCTGTCTGTCTCTCTTTCACCAGGAATGAAACTCAGGATCTCACCCTTGCCAGGCAGGCACTGCACCACTGAGCTAAGTCCCTGGCCCCAACTTACAGTATTTTATGAAGAGGGGAGAAGGTGGTAACATGGCTTAGAGCAGTCGTGGCAAACCTATGGCATGTATGCCACAGCAGGCACACAGAGCCCTCTCTGCTGGCACATAAACCAAGTCATCCTAACAGCCAAGTGTCAGATAACAATTGTTTCTTCTAAACTAAAACCTCACTACTCAGGTGCAATTGCAGTGTCAGTACTTCACAGTAAATAAATGGCTTTGGGATTGTAGTTTTGGCACTCAAGTCCCTAAAAGGCTCGCCATTACTACCTCAGAGTTTTGAATTTGACTTGTCTTTTTCTAGTATCAATTATTTGGGGGTGGGGCAATTAAGAGTTTGTTTAAACATGTGATTAAGACCAAATAATATGAAAATCAACACACATAATTCTCATAAAGCGTAAGATAATTAAAAATTTAAGAAAAATAAACAAGGTAAGTAGGGAAATTTATTCTTTTATCATTTACTTTCCTAGTCATGTGACATGGTAGGTCATTAGAAATGCTCATTAAATTTCAGGCTTTTCTTGATCAAAATCTTGAATCTATCTTTAGTTTTAGTATTTAAATAAGAAAAGTAGGTCACAAAATTTAAATTTAACTTAGCATGGCCTGTAAATTAGAGTTTTTTCTCTGTGTTTCTGAATGAACAAAACTGTTTTATGATTTATGGCTAGAATTCTTCGCAGTTTAGAATTTATAATGTGACATCATCAACACATCACTAGGACCACTTACGAAGTCTTTATAGATGGTCTCTGTCACTTTTGCTTGTAACATTGCAAATAGCTTCCTATAACCCAAAAGGTAGATATATTTATAATTCCTAAACTAGAAAATAGAAGAATCACCTTGGTAAAGGAGGCAGGAGGAGGCCTAAATATATTTCTTTAAACAAAAATATATTACTAAAATACATCTTATCTGTTTCTAGGACAGAAATATTAAATAGAAGTCATTCTATGAATAAATAATTTCTCCTGTTCCTTCTCTTTCAGATAAAATTAAGTATGAGAAGCCAGACTACAGAACTTTCATCAGTAAGCACGATTACTGTTAGGAGTAGTGCTGAACAGATGATTTCAAAAGGTAAGAAGCCTGAGTACTACGAACTAGCTTTTCTAAATCTGCTGCAACTGCTAACTTGCAGTATACTTTACCAAAATGGTTTAAATCACTTCATGGAATATACTATGTTGTATATATCAGCCAGACTTAAGAAATTAAATAACCAATGGAAGTAAAAGAAGCAAAGCTTTAAAAAAAAATCAGTACTTCACCATGAGAACTAACTTTCGCCCATTTCTATAGTACATGAAAGTAGGGCATAAATCAACTCCCGTACCAGAAAACAGCAAAGAGAACATCTAAAGGCAAAATATGAATCTTCTACTTACATTCTCAGAGGATTAACAATTTCTGTCCTCAGTAGCTCTTGCGTTTCACTATAGTATTCTACATCATTCTTTTCTTTGGGTCTAAGTAACACAGTGTCCAGAACAGAACTAAAAGCAAATAAGCTGCAAAATGAAAACAGTATTTTTTCTCATGTTATAAACAGGTCATTTGTCAGCAAACTGATCCTAAAAGGAATCATAAAGAGAAAGAAGCAAAGTCAAAGCAACAAACAGCACAAACATCCACATTTTTCATGAACACAGGGACCTAAGAGCCCTGTAAGGGTTCTCATAGCTCAATCATGAGGGCCCAGAGAACTTTCCACAATGGAGAAAACACCAAGAAGCTAAACTACAGATTGACAATGTTAATGAATAAAAATATGCCCCAAGCATATTAAGAACCCAAACTTCTGTGCAAAAGCTAAAAGACAGCCCACAAATTTGAGTCACACTACAAACATATACCATAGGAGGAAGTCTGGAAACCACTTCTCAGAGCAAGCACCATACCATACTCCTCTCTCCCTTTCTGTCCCTTTGCAAAGTCCTAAAGTTCTTTAAAATCACTCGTGAATGACTAACAGCAGATGTGTGCTAGTATGAAAGAAAACAGAATCTGGCTAACACAGATTTTTATCAGGAATCTGAAGAATATTCCATCGATGCTATAAGGCATGTTCATGCCAGCATATCCGCGAGACTGAAAGCACTCTGCCAACAAAATGGCTTGGCACCTTCATTCTTTTTTCTGCTTTTCAAATGTTAACATCCCACATTAACTTCCTAACTCTAATGACATGGTGTGCAGGACTGGCAAGTTACCTCTGTTTAAGTGGCACCGCACAACCCTCGGGGCCTAAAGATTCTTGCTTCAACCTTCAGAGCCTAACGATTCTTGCCATGTTAAATTGTTTCACTTTAGAAAAAAAACTATATATATGGGGGCAACAGTGCTTCCATCAAAAACATTTTTTAAATAAAGTCATTTTATGATTGCCTCTACCTACTGAAACTAATAGGGCACATACAACCAATAATGTGCACAAGGAGACCATATTTATTCACTTCAGACCCCCTGGTGTATCTGTCCCACATGTATTACTATCCTTACCTCCTGTTAGTCACTGCATTACTTTTTATACTAGCTTTTTAGATGGAGAAATACAAGAAAACAGGCCAAGCTTCCAAAGAGTGTATTATGGAAGGCGAGTTTCCCTTTCCTGACCCCCAGTCACCCAGCTCCCTTCTCAGAGGCAGCTGGCAACGTGTTTCACACACAGACATACAAACACACGTGCACTTACTCACACACATACAGGAAGCCATCTCCGTTATAAACTCACCAAAATAAGGTTGAATCTAAGTAACAAGAATTGTAATGACCCTGGATACCCTTCTTCTTTCCAATCATTATCTCCAAACCTTCTTTTTCCATTTTTGGTGGAGTGTTTTCTTCTACCACTTCACTTAAATAGCCTCCAAATGCTGAAATGATGAAAATGAAAATGCAAAGAATTCTTTTAAACTATTACAGTATATATGTCTTCATTTCAAAATATCTTTTGGTTTGTTTATACAAAATGTGTTTCTTAACCTTTGGTTAACTGCTATTCAGACTATACTATAAAAATGCTATCATTCATTTTCAATCTTACTTCCTCCACAATTTCAAAAACATGTTACGCATTAGGTAACAAGAGTATCTGTCAAGTAAAATATATTGTTTCCATTATATTTTATTGTTTACCCAAAATGCTTCCTTTTCAAGTCTGAAAAAAAATCCAAAGTGTTCCTTCACGGTTACAAAAAATGATCTTCATAAAGATGCATTTTCTATTTACACCTGCTTACCCCTTGAGATGCTGCACCATTATTGTCTAGAACTGCGAAGGGACAGCATCAGGAAACTGCCCTCTGTTCTAGGTGATGGAGACAGCTCTCTTTCCTTATCAAGTTAAATGCCAATTTCTTGATGGGACATGCTGACAGAGGAATTTAAGCAACACAATGAAGAAGGAATCAGTGCAAAAGAGTCACCTTTCAATCTCTACTACCTATACTCCTGAAATTAAATGCACAGTCAACAGGAACGGAAAAATATAGCCTATTATTTCTCAGTTAAATCTCGCTTTTCCTAATTAATGATCTTAAAATGTCTAGCTTGATGAATTTTGCCAAGAAACTCATTTAAGCACTATTCCATCTCTACTGTAAAATGGTATGAGATGGAGTCCCTTCCAGTAGTAAATAAATGGAAAGCATCCACTACCTAGGGAGTTGCAGCGCTCGATCTGATTGGAGACCGGCTGCAGGGATGCAAATCTGGAGTCCGGCCTGCAGCTTTTCAGTTTCACGAACAGCGCCTTCTTCAGGGCGCAGGTAAAGTACCGGGTGCCCCTGAAGGTTCCATCTGTGCAGCCCGCACACTCATCCTCCTGAAAAACAAAGGCTCCATATGTAGATACGCCCCTTAGAAAGATAGCACTCAGGAACTTAGGTGTTGAAGATGTATTCCCAGTTTACCCTTTATTATTCCTCTGAATACCCTCTCTATTCCTGTACTGTGAACTATATGAAGAGGGTTGGTGCCTTCACCCACAGCTAGTGATTTACAAATTTAATTCCTTAATCCTGCAGGTGGTGCTCATTTCTTCCACAATATATGCCTGTCCCTTCCTTGGTTAACTGAACTTCCTGCACCAATTCCGCCTGTACTAAAATTGGGAAATGTAGCTCAGTGGTAGAGCATTTGCCCAGAATGCACCAGGCCTTGGGTTCCATCCCCAGCAATACAAAATAGATAGACAGACAGACTGAGTGGAATGAGGAGGCTAATTATTTTAACTCTCTTGCCGATGGTATTCACTAGTACGGAAACAGCAAATAAAACACCAAAACAATCCAAGCAATATCATACACACTAAATGCATTCAAATTCTCCTCTCCTGGTTATGAAATGTTGATTTCCAAAGGGAACTCTTTCTCTCTACCAAGAGCTCAAAAGATATCTACAAATTTAGGTGATTAATTTTAAAGCCAGAATTGATACATCTCTGTGGAGAAGGAAGCTAAGAAGGAAAAAGCTGCTAACAGACTCGCTTTTCTGACGGCCTTCCACTAATAAAAGGAACCGAAATGCAGTAACCTAAGAGCCAACTTTTATTCTCTGAATACAGATCAACTAACATTAAAACAAATTAGCAGAAACTTAAGGAGTGGCAAAGAGAAGTCAGGCTACATGAGAATAATATTTTCCCCAAGTGATGCAAGTGATGGCTTTTCTGATAAATACAACAGTTTGCCAAAAAAAAAAAAAGCCAAGACACACACACACACACACACACACACACACACACACACACACACAGGAAAAATCTTCACAGAACCCCACATAAAAAAGAACTGTAGTTTTTAGGTCAAATTAAATTACCAGTTCCAGTCCAGCTAGTACTTCATTGAGCCCTGGTGGCTGACCAATCCAGCGGATGACCCCATAAAAAGGAGGATTCTCCTTCACTTCAGCCAGAGAGCCCACTTCCAGCCCATGGGAGCTACCAGAGGTCACGGGCAAGGGCGGACTCTCCTGCACAGGGGCGCTACTCAGCTCGCCCATCACAGACTGCACTGACAGCGAGAGCGGGCTGTGACCCATACTGCCGTTGGCGTTGGGCATCTTCGTCAGACTGAAGGGCAGAGAGTGAAATCTGTTCTCGCTGGGTAAGGAGTTCATGGAGGGAGGCTGCAGCGGTGGTGAAGGATGCCCAAAGTCTGGAGATAACTCTGTAAGTGACTTTGCAGGATCTTCTGCAACTTTAAAAAATTATTCTTAATCAGGGAATAGGAATATGTCTTACATTTCTAAAAATCAACACACAGATCTAGTTCAACTGCCCACCTGACCTGTCTATAGGATTCCTACAGGCAATACAAATGTATTATCTCTACCATAGCGTTCTTATTTCGCTTTCCCACCTCCCAACTTTTATACTTCAATCAACAGAACTTAACTGTTCAAAATTTTTAAAAATCTATTACTGAGTGGAATTACCTGAGATATATTCTTTGTCTGTAATTCAATTAAGTTAGAAATCAGTACAAAAAGATACCAAAAATTAAGAAACAATTCTAAATAATTTATGGAACACAGATGAGATGGGAAGTTTTTTAAACAAAGAAAAAGAAAAGGAAACAAAAGCAAACACTTGTGAAACATGTAAAATAACACCCACAGAGGAGCCTCTCATACGAAGGACACGACTGGCAGGTAAGTTCCATGGGAACAGCAGTTCTGTTAAGTTTTTCCCCTGGTTGAATTACAGTGGTTGGTGTACCACAAACACAAGAAAGTACTTGTAAAATTCTAAAAAAAGTAAATTATTCTAAAAACGTAAATTAGTTACATGTTGTAGAAAAAGACTTTTAAAATATTATATAAGTAAAATTAACTAAAGGAACAATATTCTTTTGCAACTAAATCACTTCTATTTTCTGACTTAAGGGTGAAGACCTACTCCATAAAAATTTCATTCTATGTTCCATGTAGGTCTTTTAGGATATTGTCTCATGAAATTATTACATATTAGATTCTAGTAGCATCAAGAAGTTAGGGATATTCTTGTACAATACAGAATCCATATTAAAAAGAAAGATAAAATTACAGCATAAACCTGAATACCTGACACTGCCTAGATTATGATTGCTAGTTTCCTTTCCTTAGAAAGAAATGACCCCATAGGAAAAAATGGTAACAAGAGGACTAGAGAGGCTATACCCAGTATACCTGGATGGGCACTGTACACATCCATTATAGAGGTGTCTAGTACTATAATTCTTATTTTGATTCAATTTATATACAATCACTAAAACTACCACTGTCAAGTCCTGTGCTGAGTGTAGGAGCTCACAGTCTGGCTGAGGAGAAAGCCAAAGCAGCGAAACTTCTTTGAGAACATTTGATCTAACCTAGGAGAGGTAGAAGAGCAAAGGAAAGGTTTTACAGATAAACTAAAGAGCTGAGATTTCAGCGACAAATAGCAGCAAGCCAGACCATGAAACTGGAAGAGCAGGAAGGACTTCTGGGCAGCAGAAGCAATAGGCACACACACAAAAGAGAGAGAGTGGAAAGGGAGAGAGAGAGAGAGGGAGGGAGGGAGGGAGAGAGAGAGGGAGAGGGAGAAGGAGAGGGAGGGGAGAGAGGGAAAAGGAAAGAGAGGGAGGAGAAAGGGGTGGACAGGGAGAGGGAAGAAGAGGGAGACAGGGAAAGGGAGAGGGAGAGAGAGGGAGAGAGAAAGAGGGAGA